>JAHHFK020001387.1:0-53422 GCA_024533555.2 Aedes koreicus
GCATTTGGTAAAATGGCGTCGAGTCGTTGGAAGTGCACAAACGCATTTTGCACGAATGGCAGCAAAATCCGACGTTGTCGATACGCGATCTTACCGAAATACTAAAACTACTAAAAAATACCGTGTTTATTGTTTGCTAATTGTTTGACCAGCGCTTGACTGTGGATGGGATGGTTGGAAACGGAACAAACTGAAAAGTATGCTCTCGCTGAATGGACAAAAAGGTGTTAGCTATTTATACTAAATGTGGCTCTCAAAGTTGGAAAATCTAAATCATATGTGCAAACAGTAGATCAGAGGCATGGATTGAAGGCGTACTAAGTGGAAAAGGTGACCAACTGTGATGACAAGCAAAATTTCACGGCTAAAAGTCGTGCTATGGAGCTTTACACCAAGTTTTTGCAGACATATCCTTGTACCATAATGGACGACGACAAATATGTGCTCGAAGACTTTCAACAGCTTCCGGGTCTGGCTTTTTATACCACAACGCAACGCCGTTGCCGAATACTTCCGGACAATGAAGGTGTCAAATTCTCCCAACAAGTATTTGGTTCGGCAGGCCAGATATAGTTGTAGTCGACAGTCCAAAAGTTTCGTCTCTATCAGCACTATCAACAAGGATTTATATGAGAAATAATGTATGCAAAAGCGGTTGCTACCGTTTATAAGAAGCCATGACGCTCCAGCTTGGTTTTGGCCTGATTTGGCCTCTTGTCACTATGTTAAACCCGTCCTGGAATGGTATAAGGCACAAGAGGTCAAATACGTGCCAAACACAGCCCATCCGCCTCACTGTCCAGAGCTTCGCCCGAAAGAAAAATACAGGGCTCTGGTTAAGCGAAAACTCTTAGAAACTAAGAAAAAAGTAAATTCTATCGATAATTTCAAGAGAAGATGAGAACCGCCACCGCTAGCCTATATGAGGATACTGTACGGAGTCTCATGGCAGGTGTACAGTTTGCGCTCAACTTCCGAGCTGATCAGACGCGTTCTTGCATCTTTTTCTCCGCGGAAGCCAATTATCGGCGTATTTTCGATTTTCTACGTAGAGTGTGTTTCAGTTACTGAAATACTACCGATTGTTTCGTGTTACGTTTTGTCGCCGTCGCGTGCAAATGTCTGCGGTAAAACGACGCGAAAACACATTTCGCATCGACTATGCGAATGTGCCGAAGAAGCCTTTGTCAGAAGAGGTTCACCAGTTTGTTGGTGCAACGTTGGGACTGAAGCGCGAGGAAGTGTTGAGGATTCAATATAGCCGAAACCTTGGAATCGCTTTTATCAAGACCACTAGCCTAGAAGTGGCACAGAAAACCGTCGAAGAGCACGACGACAAACACGTTTTGACAGTAGACGGGAAGACGTACAAGCTTCACTTGGAGATGGAAGACGGGGCGGTCGAAGTGAAACTTTTCAACCTCTCTGAGGACGTAACAAACGACAAAATAACTAAATTTCTCGGTGCGTATGGGGAGGTGCTCGCCATTCGGGAGGAGTCTTGGGATGAAAAACATCTATTCGCCGGCCTTCCGTCCGGTGTTCGCGTCGCACGCATGATCACCAGGAAAAACATTGCCTCATACGTTACAATTGACTCGGAGATGACTCATGTGGCCTATTATGGTCAACAACAGACCTGCAAATACTGTAGCGAATATGTACACAACGGCGTTTCGTGTGTGCAGAATAAAAAGCTACTAGTACAAAAGCTTGCAACAAACAGCGTCTCTTATGCAGAAGCAACAA
Organism: Aedes koreicus; assembly: GCA_024533555.2. Lineage (NCBI taxonomy): Eukaryota > Metazoa > Arthropoda > Insecta > Diptera > Culicidae > Aedes > Aedes koreicus. The sequence goes on from JAHHFK020001387.1 coordinate 1,750, forward strand.
AAACTCCACAACCTTCGCGTATAAAGCCACTCGCAGCCAAACAACTGGTCCCTAAACCCATCACATCGAAACCAAGTGGTCAAGTTCAACGATCTACACCGACAGCTGTCGTGCCATCGTCAAGCAGTTTAATGCCCCCTCCGGCAAGTGTCATTGACTCCCCAACACCAACAACCGGGCAGCTTGAAGAAAACGTAACCGACCAATGGACACGAGTGACACGCAGAATGCAGAAAAAACCGACGGTAACGAAACTGATTCGTCCACCTCCAGCAAGAAATCGCACAAGCAGCCAAAAAAAATGCGCTGTGACGACAACGACTCACTCGACCTCCTTTCCTAAACAGTCCTCTTCACCAGCTATAACATTGCTACGGTAAACGTGAATACCATCACGAACACAACTAAGCTTAACGCGCTCCGAACGTTTATTAGGACTATGGAATTGGACATCGTGTTTATACAGGAGGTCGAAAACGAACAACTGTCACTCCCAGGCTTCAACGTCATCGCAAACGTTGACCACATGAGGAGAGGAACTGCTATTGCTTTAAAAGAATACATCCACTATTCGAATGTGGAGAAAAGTTTAGACGGCCGCCTCATAGCCTTACGTATTCACAACACTACACTGTGCTGTGTCTACGCTCCATCCGGCACTGCTTACCGTGCCCAAAGAGAGATTTTTTTCAACAACACCCTTGCGTTCTATCTTCGTCATCCCACGGAGAATGTAGTTCTTGCCGGAGATTTCAACTGCGTGCTACGGCAATGCGATACCACGGGACATAACATGAGTCCCTCTCTACAAGCCACCGTGCAACAACTACGTCTGCATGATGTGTGGCAAAAACTACGCTCAAGGGACACAGGTTATACATACATTACTGCTAATTCATCGTCCCGACTGGATCGCATCTACGTCACTGGTGGCTTGTGCGAGCAGCTGCGGAACATACATACGCACGCATGTTCATTCACTGATCACATGGCCGTAACTTCTCGCATTTGTTTACCCGATCTAGGCCAAGCTCCAGGGCGGGGGTTTTGGTCATTGCGTCCTCATCTCCTCACCGAAGATGCACTAACGGATCTACAGATTCGGTGGCAGTTTTGGACCAGACAGAGGCGAAACTATCAGAGATGGATGGACTGGTGGCTGGAATATGGTAAACCTAAACTCACCAGCTTTTTCCGATGGCAATCGAAACAAGCTTTCGATGAATTTCATCATGCGCAACAAAATCTCCACAGCCAACTGCGCTCAGCTTACAACGGCTACTATCAAAATCCAGGGATGCTGGCCACAATAAACCGCCTCAAGGGAGAAATGCTCTCTTTACAAAGAAGATTCACTCATGCTTTCGTGCACATAAACGAACCCATCGTAGCCGGAGAGCCACTCTCTGTGTTCCAGCTCGGGGATCGTAGAAGAAAACGGACGACGATAATGCGACTAGATGGAGAGCAAGGCGAAGTAATTGATAACTTCGAGGCAATTCAAGATCACTTCTTCCAGTACTTTTCTGAGTTGTATTCGGAAGCAGATAGAGAAATGGAGCAGCCCAATGATTTCCAGTGTGACCAGATCATCACAGAAAACGACGCAACGAACGAGGCATGCATGGATGCGATCACCACAGCAGATATATGGAGCGCGATTAAGTCAAGTGCGGCAAAAAAAGCGCCTGGACCAGATGGAATACCAAAAGAATTCTATCTTCGTGCTTTTGACATCATCCACCGCGAACTAAATTTAGTTCTTAACGAGGCCCTGACATCCGACTTTCCAGCTAAATTCGTGGCTGGTATTATCGTTCTTGTGAAAAAGCGGGGATCTGGCGACACGGTTGGCTCGTTTCGTCCGATATCTCTCCTTAATTTCGACTACAAACTACTCTCGCGCATACTGAAATCTCGTTTGGAAAGAGTGATGCAGGAGCACCGTATTCTCAGCAACGCCCAAAAATGCTCAAACGGAGACAACAACATCTTCCAAGCCACACTAGCGTTAAAGGATCGGATCGCTCAACTGTCGGCGCGAAAGCAGGTAGGAAAATTTGTGAGTTTTGATTTGGACCACGCTTTTGATCGAGTGAGACACTCTTTCCTCTTCGGGAACATGCGCTCTCTCGGCTTCAATTCGCAATTAGTGGATCTACTTTCACGCATCTCGCAACTCTCAGCCTCCCGTCTCTTGATAAACGGGCATCTCACACCAGCATTCCCTATACAGCGGTCAGTGCGACAAGGAGACCCAATATCTATGCACTTGTTTGTGTTATACTTACACCCTTTACTGGTAGCTTTGGAGCGTGAGTGCGGTACTGATTTGGTCGTGGCGTATGCAGATGACATCAGCATTATCACTACATCTGCACACAAGGTTCATGCGTTGCGTGACTTATTTTTTCGTTTCGGGAGAGTGTCAGGAGCAATACTGAATATGCGTAAAACCATGTCCATTGATGTAGGTTTCGTCAACGGAAACCCGATTCATGTGGACTGGCTCAGAACGGAAACCAAAATCAAGGTATTGGGTGTGATATTCGTCAACTCTATTCGGCGTATGGTCACGTTAAACTGGGACGCACTGGTAGGGAAGATAGCGCAACAGATTTGGCTGCATTCATTACGTACACTTACCATTCATCAAAAAGTGATACTTTTGAATACTTTTATCACTTCCAAGATTTGGTATCTATCATCCGTATTACCGTTGTATAACGTCCACTCAGCCAAAATAACAGCTACCATAGGAACTTTTTTGTGGAGACGACAGCCAGCACGTATTCCAATGCAGCAATTGGCAAGAACAAGAGATCAGGGAGGAATGAATCTTCATCTGCCGGTGTTTAAGGCTAAAGCATTGCTTATCAATCGTCATCTTCAGGAGATCGGTTCCATTCCCTTCTATCACTCCTTCCTCACCCAAGCACCTCATCCTGTCCCCCCTTCAGATCTTCCTTGTTTGAAAACAATCCTGCAAACACACCCGAGTTTGCCTCCCCATATCCAACAATCCCCTTCCTCCGATCAAATACACCGGTATTACATCGAACAGACTCCACGACCAAGAGTGGAGATGTGCCACCCAACGGTGAACTGGAAGCGAGTTTGGCTCAACATAGGTAGCAGAAGGATGACATCAGCCCAGCGTAGCAACTGGTATTTGCTAGTGAATGAGAAGATGGAACATAGAAAATTGTGGTATACAATTCGACGAGCGGATAGTGAGCAGTGCTTGCATTGCAATACAACGACAGAAACACTCAGGCACAAACTAAGTGAGTGTCGACGAGTGACAGCGGCGTGGTCTCATCTACAGAGTGTATTGTCATCGGTCACCGACAATCGCAGGAGGTTTTCGTTCGACGAATTGATGCATCCAGTCTTAGGAACAATAGGAAACACACGAAAACATATAACAATGAAGCATTTCATTAATTATGTCACCTTTATCATGACCTGTGATAATGTGGTAGACATTGGTGAATTAAATTTTCATCTACAAGTTGAATTGTAACTAATTGAATTGTAGTTTTTACACAAAATCAACGAAATATACAAATTTTATTAAGTAAAAAAAAAAAAAAAAAAATTTTATTTTCCATAAAAAAAAAATAAAACACCCTTTTTATTTTTTTTTTTTTGATAAATTTTTTTTTTTGTTTGTGTGTCTTTAACGAAGTTGTAAAGAGATTTAGGGTAAGGTAAGACTTAATGTTGTTTTCTACCTGAATGTTATACCAACGAGCAATGAAAAATTTGTGATTTTCAATTAGCTTATAACATATTTTTTTAGAAGGACCATTTGAACCCAACTACGTTAGCTATGGGTGACCCTTGAGCTGTCATCCAGACTTTAATCGCTTGAAACCGGTCAAGAATTAAATAGTATTTATATCAGACCTTCCAATCTTAGAGTTACCTCTATGGTTATACACTTTATAAGAAATATTTGTTGTCATGACTTCATCAGTCTGCGAAACAAACAAATTGGCTGGAGCGTGTGATATGCCTAACTCGGTTGTGGGACCCCGCTCTTCGTATGGCATATTTCAACGCAATGTGGAACAACAGGCCTGAAAGTTCACCTTGTCGTAGTTGCCGACGTGACTGAAACGTGCTAGAATGTTCTCACGAAAGCTTCACGTAGTTTTGCACACCGGCCTCAATTCTCACTAGCTCACTAGCCATCTATATTGTCGTACACCGCCTTAAAATCGATAAAAATTTTGAAGGATTTACCGTACAATGAAGATCTGATCCGTAGTCGGGCGCAAGTCGGTGAAACCGGCCTGATAACTTCCCACGAACTCATTTACTGTTGATGATAGACGACGGAAAGTAATCTGGGGTGAGGGCGGTTCCGGCGTTGTGGTTAACATCCAAACCTCTCACGCCAAAGTCACGAGTTCGAATCTCAGCCTCGGACAAACTACGAAAATACCCAAAGAAGCGTTTGAGTGACTATGGCGGGAGATAAACCAGCCCAAAGCTGAAAATCTCGATAAAAAAAAGATGATCTGCGAAAGCACTTTGTAGGCGGCATTTAGGATTTGTGATCGCTCGATTGTTCTCACACTCCAACTTTCGCCCACCTTGTAGATGGGGCTCCTTGCAACCACTTCTCCGGTTGCTGTTCGGTTTCCAAGATTCGGACTATCAGCCGATGGACAGATGGACAGCTTCTCCGGGCCTATCTTAATAAGTTTAGCACCGATACCATCCTTGCCAGTCACCTTGTTATACTTGAGCTGTTGGATAGCATCCTTAACTTCTCCCAGCGCTGGTTCGTTCCCATCGTCCACGTCTGAGCGTCTGATAGAAATTCCGCGTTCCTTGAGTGCAGTACAGATGCTCCATTTTCTCACATTCCGGTTCTTCCTGGCGACATTTTTTCTCCCGAAGTAAGCGGGTCTTCTGTTGCTGCTTCCGCCTACAACAGTCCACGTTTTCCCGGCTCTTGTACTGCACCATTACTGACGGCGTTGCGTCATTCTCCTCCAAAAACCTCCCTACAGTCCTCGTCGAACTAATTGTTCCATGGTTTCTGTTCCACATACCCAACGACGTTCTCAGCTGCGTCGTTGATGGCTGCTTTGATATTATTTCAGCAGTCCTCAAGAGGGACATTGAGCACACCCTCATACGACATCCGGTTGCTTCAGAGATAGTAATTGTCACTGTACAGATACTTCTTACAAAAAAACCATCATTGTATCGCCCCACGTCAAAGAGTTACTTATGGTCCAATAAATTAAGTTTGAAAGCTAGCCAATAAACAGTATACGAACTCATGTTGCTTGCATTTTTTTCTCAAAAAGCAAAGAAGCGCAGCGATCAATTTCATGTATTTCAATGGACCACCAATAAGGCAGTTTTTAGTACCTCTCGAACTCCGAAATCAGACAATATTTAAAAACCTATAACCCCGGAAAGGGTTGCCCCCATTGATGCGTTTCATTATCGTAAAATTATAGCAATTAGATGGTTCAATTTTTCTAAATTACTGATAAATAGAGAAGAAAAAACTGCTTGACAAAGTACACCATTGTATTTCAATGTGGTGGACCTGAATCAAGTAGCGCATAGCATAGCATTTTCCGACCATACATAATCCTGGGTTGGTTGTTGTAGAGACGATGGAAGCGCCAAAAGAGCTGCCTTGGGTGTAAGAGGCTCTTCATCCCTCGATCTCTTTGCACAACACCTGGCCAGGTCCTTAAGATCAGCAAGGGATGGGAGGGAAGTGTTGATTAGATGTCTACTTAAGAAAATGCTGAGAACTCATGCTGCCTTCATAGACATCTGGAGTTGGAATGTGGTGGACCTGAATCAAGAATAGTAGAAGAATTAATTGTTCCAATCCGCAAGGTCAGATCTAAATTTCATTTACGTTCTTCGTATCGTCGAAAAATCACGCCAAAGAAATCCCTTTATTTCATATCAGTGAAATAGCATTTCGAACTGACTTAAAAATAATTAACTTACTCATATATCTAAGTTTTTTGGGGTTGCATCCTGAACACCCCTACACAAACAACAAGCCTCCCGTTGCACATCCTCTATCCAAACACATTCAGCGGACAATTGCAATGAACGCAATTGCACCCAACCCGACAGCCGGAACATGCGTCACAGTAGCAGCAAAAGAATGAAAAACAACAACTAGCTCAGCACGGGACCGGAGGAATAAAAAGTACACATGTAATTAATTCCTCCCGCACGCGTCATGTTTGCAGATTCACTTCCCTAAAAAAAAAAGAAGAAAGGGTTGTCCGCCATATGGCAGATTTTCCGCCCATCCCGTATCACGTGTCGGCAAACGGCTTGACTGAAGTAAAAACACTCAACACACAATCCAGGCCTAAATGTATTGTCCTTCTCACTCCAAATGACGACAACCGACGATGGACTTTCATCACTTTTCTCTGCATCCGCTAATTTGAGCAACCTTCCAGAACCGCAGCAAACGCATGCATATTTACAGAAAGACTGCAAGGCGAGGGTAGTGTGCAAAATTGTAACAACAAGAACAAAAACGTGCTAACAAAATTATCGCCCCAACCGAGTACCGGTGGAGACGAGATCGGTGCCACTGTGGATCAGCTTTCTCACAGAACGCAAATAGAAACAAACCGTAAATCATAAATAAGAAACAGGGAAAATCATTTGAAAATGCCCATCCGTCGAAGAAGGGACCGGAAAAAGATACAATATGCCAATAGCCAACGAAAGCGAAAAGAACAGCACAAATATACAAAGATCGGTGAAATAACAAACAGACAAACGGCGCGCACGACGAGATGAGTTGAGGATGTACAATAACAAGACCACGTGTTGTTTGAAGCCGATGTGCGAGCAGCACCGAAGTGAAAAGTGAAGAGATCGCCGAAGATCGATTGTGGGGAACGACGAAGAAAAGGACAGCAACAGAATGAAACAAACAAAAAAAAAACAAAATCCTGAAGAGGCATTAATTGCAGCCGAATGAGATTTTTGAGGAAAAGATAAACTTACCGTTTAGGCGGGCATTTTCCGGCCCCCGCTCCCGCAGCTGTGAGGTGGCGCTCAGCTTCGCGTACTCCAGCAGCGGCTCGTTGCAGTTATACTCGGAGTAGGAGTCTTTTTGGTAGTATTCTGCGGGGGGAAAGAGAGGGAAGACATTGATGAGTTTGATTTAGTTAAATGGTTTTCAAAATATTGTCCGATGATTAGTCTGTGATGGAGTTTTTTCCTGGATCAAATCGAGGTACAAATTTACATGATAATGAGCCGTATGATTAAAAAATAGTTAACATTGGAAATTGTAGTTACTACTTTGTAGCACAATCCACAAGTTGTAAAGTTGGTTTCGCATGAATAAAGCTTTTTTAAAACATTGTAGTAAATACCACATTCGAAAAAAAATAGTGTAGATTTCAGCTGTCAAAATTGTGTTTGGTTAGGTTCAGTTGTTTACGGTGCAAGTTCACTCCTTCGGTCAAGTTTTCGGTACGGGGTACGTTCAAATTAAGTGATTTTACACAATGGCTAGTGGTTATATGCGTAATTTGTAATCGGAAGAGTTCTTCGCCGGTTTTGCAAATAATTTAGCCGAGCGAAATTTCGCTAACGTGCCTATTCCACCTGCATCACCGGGGACAAATTCTGTGACGGGCGTGATCGATGACGAATTTTTGGAAGCAACTGAAGTTGTCTCGGCGGGTGAGAATGCAGTTTCATGTTGCCCAATAGAGCCGAGTGTTGATGATACCTCAAACAACAGAATAAGCGATATTCTGTTCGGCACTGCATTGCAAAACTGCGGTGCAGTTCTGTTGAAAAAATCCCAGACACCTGCAATGAAAGCCAAGAAAAAGAAGGCAGTTCAGGAAATGATTGATTTCGAGATGGAGTTTTCATAAGGGCCAATGTCGCAAACGTAAACAATGGCTTCTTCCGCAAATTTCTCGAGAATGCTAACTTAATAATAGTGAATTATCACGATGATTGTACAGAAGAGGATTTTTCCTTTACAATAGAAGTGGTAGTTTACTTGAGCGAGTTTGCATTTTCAAGAAATTTGCGGAAGAAGCCATTGTTTACGTTTGCGACATTGGCCCTTATGAAAACTCCATGTCGATGTAATGCTTCTTCGGAAGGGTGTCAAAGTTTCCGAACGGCAAATTTGCAAAGAAATAATAAAATGAAAACGCACATAAAGTGTAAAACTGACATGGAGGCCACAGGAAATAAAGGGATTCAAATGAACGAAGGGAAAAAATTTTTTTTTGGTTGGGGGGGGGGGGAAAAAAATCCGGGGGGGGTTAAGTGCAGGGCTGGTAGCGGATGTATGGATAAATAATAGTGACTTTAGTGACTAAAATAATAAAAATAGTGACCAAATAGTGACCAAATAGTGACTTCCAAATTTGAGTATTTTTTAATCTTTTATACATTTGTTGTATAAGTACAGTAAAAATTAACTAAGTGATCACCCCGTTTGAAAAAATGAATACGACTGCGGCACAGTATCACTTTATGGGTTTTTTTTTTTGTAAAGAAGCCTGTAATCAAAGCACTTTTTTTCTCAACGACCTCCTGTACTTGGTCCGCAGCTCGTATTTGCGAAGACGGGTCTATAAGTACGGTTGAAACGCCTTCCAGCATGGCCTGTGCTAGAATTACTTCTGGCATATCTTGCTTCTCAATTCCTTTTGTGAGCCGTTGCCATGTGAAGCTGTTTTCACTTCCTTAATCACCTGAGGGTATTTAGGCTTACCTACAGCCGTTTTCTTAGTAAAAAAAACTGGTTCCAATACTCCTCAATTCTGTACTCTGTACTCAAGGTCAGCACCTAGCATTTTAACAAGTTCCATTCGTCAATAAGAAGATCATAGTTGACCTGAATCAACTGAAGTAACTTAGCGATTTTCACAACATACTTGGAGCTTTCACTGGATGCAACGGCTGGTGGGTTGAGGCATTGGCAATATTTTATAAACGAGTTCTGCAAACCAGACTTTTGACGTAGGCCTACGGGTACAATTCATGAAAAAAAATCGCATTGCGACCGTCACAAAATGTGGTCAGGTTTTGAGTATCTCAGTCATTTCCCAGAATATTTTCAAAAAATTTACACCAATTGACCAATGGAAGTATTTTTACGCATCAATTTCAATACAGAACATTGTTGATTTCGGGCCACATACTATTGAAAAATTCACAAATGTTAAACCTTGTCTTAAAAAGTATATTAACTCCTTCAGGCTTAAGGGGTCATACATGACCCCAAAAGGATAATAGCTGTATAAAATCACACAGACTGAATAAAAGTGTACACTGTCTTCGGCAAATTTGTTTCCCATCACTTTTTTTATCTGAAAAATATTAAAAAAAAACATATGAGTTTAAGGCCAATTGACGACCTAGAACATCCTGAATATGAAGAAGTTCAGGAAGAAAAAAATAAATGCTTTATTAATAGTGTACACCGTTGTTTTAGAATGTTGTACGTATGCATACGTATTATTAAATTGTCGTTGATAAACGTTGAATATTTTTGTATCTTTCTGGGAGGTTCTAGGTCATCCAAAATGTACTTGAGTTCCAAACTTCAGATCTACAGTTGTAACAGTAGCTTTCAGGGCTATATAAGGTTACGATATGTATTCAAACATATTGAATGGACCTTTTGGAAGGTCCACAGTCATTATTTGATAACTTTATGATGTTCTAGGACATCCAAACTGTCCTTGAGTTCAGAATTTAAGATCTACAGTAGTAACTAAATCTCTTTGGGCTATACAAAGTTACGCTACGTATTCAATCATATCCAGTGAATATTTTCGACAGGGAAAAAAAACATTATGACATAAACGGGGGTGATCTAGGTCATCCCAACTGTCCTTGAGTTTAGAACATACGATCTACAGTAACAGTAGGTGTTTGGAGTATGCAAAGGGACGATATGTATTTAACCATATTGATTGAATAGCGTGTTAGGCCAACATACATAATGCGACAATCTTGGGGTCTAGGTACTCCAAAATGTGCTCAAGTTCAAAACATAACATCTACAGTTTTAACAGTAGTTATTTGAGCTATATATGGTGACCAGATGTATTCAAATATATTCAATGAATCTTTTGGAAGGTCAACAGTCATTATTTTATAACTATTTTTTAACTCATCTAGGTAATCCAAACCATCCTGGAGTTCAGAACTTGCAATTTGCGGTAGTTACAGTAGTTTTTTGGGCTATTCAAAGTTACGTCATGTATTCAAGTATTGTCAGTGAATATTTTCGAACGTAAAAATACACAAGAAGATAATACTGGGATGATCTAGGTCATCCAAACTGTATTGGCGTTCAGAACTTAAGATTTACAGTTGTAACAGTACATTTTAGTCAATACAAAGTTACAGTAAATATTCAATCATTTTCAATTAACATTCTTAAAGTCAAAAAACATTATAATGCAATATGACATGTTCTAGGTCATCCAAACTATCCTTGAGATCAGAACATAGGACCTACAGTTGTAACAAAAGCTTTTTGGGCTGTGCAAAGCTATTGAAATATACAAGTATACATGTGTATTGAAACATATTCATTGAATATTTTGGAAGAACAACAGACATTATCAGATAATCTTCGGATGTTCTAGGTTATTCAAACTTTCCTGGAATTCCAAACCTAAAAACTACAGCTAAAGATTTTAAGTCTTGAATTGTAGCTTAAAATCTACAGCTTTTTGCACTAAACAAAGTAACAATATGTATTTGACCAAATTAATTGAGTCTTTTGAAAGGTCAACCGATATAATGAGATATCTTGGGATGTTCTAGGCAATCAAAACTGCCCTTTAGTTCAGAATATAGGATCTATAGTCGTAAAGTTAGCTTTATAATCTATGAAAGGACGATATGCATTCAAACACATTCAATGACAGAGCTTACATTCTGTAAGCTCACCAGTCATTATCAGATTATCTCGGGTGTTAAGGTTCATAAAAACTGACCTTGAGTTCAGAACTTAAGACAAACGGTAGTAACCGTAGCCTTTTGGGCTATACAAAGCTATGATAAATATTCAAACATATTCAATGAATATTCTGAAACGTCCACATACCTTGTTAGTTTCAGGTCATCCAAACAATCCTTCAAAACTTAAGGTCTACAATTGTAACAATAGCTTTATGGGCTATACAAAGTTAAGTTAGTTTGTTTGGCATATAATATCCCAATATTATCTCATAATGTCAGTCAGTCAGGACATTCATTGAATATGTTTGAATACATAACATAACATTGAATAGCGGATAAAGCTACTGTTACAACTGTAGATGTTAAGTTCTGCACTCTTGGGCAGTTTGGACAACCCAGCACATCTCAAAAATATATTTCCCAGTTTTGTCAATCATTTAATGTCATTGAGCACCAAATCAATCAGAATTCACCAAATTGCTTGTATAAATTAGACCTGAAAGGGTTTATTCAAAAAACATTGCAATGTACCATCTAAATGGCTTACATTTGGTATCGTAGTCCTACGTCATCATTCCGAACAACCCAATGGCGCTGTACCTTGTAGTTTTTGATTACGTGCTTACCAGCAGCAACGTAATGCTTCTTGCATTGCTGAAAAAGTGGAGTTTGTCGATCTCCTTTAATTTGACCAGCTCTGTCATTGCTTCCTCCCCAACATAAACTTTTTCCACAGGTAACAAGTTCTCAATATTATCCAAAATGTCCTGTGAAAGTGAAGTATTCGCGGGCCACACATTGGGCTTACAAACTCAACCGACGATGTTTCGCACCAACCTTTCTAGATCAGCGTACATTAGATGTATGAGTGGTTCTTCCTTTTAGAAGAATCCTTAGAAAATAGCATTGAAATAGATCAAATGGCTTATCAATAGCTCATAAACTTTATCAAAAAAAATTAGATCAAATTCTACCTAACAAGTTTTACAACTTTGCCAAGAAACATTCGGTTCAACAGAAGTCATCAAAGACAGAATAAACTTAAATAATTGATGAATTATGATTTTTTTTTTGAATCTACTGTATCATAGACTAAGAATATTTGTCTCAGAAATTTCCTAGAAAAAATATGGAATTTCAATATACGAATTTTAATGGAACTTTGAAATCATAACGCTTTTATAAACTGGTCGAATTGCACTGCATCCCGATTTCACCTATGATCGAATTGAGTTCGAATGACTGTCGGAATACGAACAATCATATCTAGATTCAGAATTACTAAGCGAGTAACCGAAAATAAGTCCTTTATCTGATATACAATTCGTTCCCACTTTTCTCGACTATTTGGATACCAAAAGAGTAGTCCGCTTTTGAAAAAACTGAATCTAACAAAATATTTAAAAAAAAAGTGAGTGTAAATCAAAAATGACTTGATTCTTTTGGATAAACATATTGCATATGGGATAAACTTTTTAAGTGTTTTACTCCCATCCTGTTCGATTCGTCATGGGGTTCACAGGGTTTATATGTATAGAAATATGAAAAATTATTATGAAATAGCTGGAAAATTGTAAAAATAATGAAAGATGATGTAATATGGAACCACGTGCGTCGCATTCAAGCTAATCTAGAGAGCTGTGACCAACCAGCGCTCTGCATTTGACAAGTTCAATTGAGGTAGAGGCGGGACAGCGTTCGCCAGGGCATCTAGTTTTTTGGTGTATATTTCTCGACTTTTATATAGTGTGACCAGCTAGCTTAATTTGGTTGACTAGTGAACAATAGGTACAACTGATTTTTTTAAACTTTTTACAATCGGCGGTGCGAAAATAGTGACTTTAGTGACCATTTTCCTGAAAATAGTGACTTTAGTGACTTTTGGATGCAAATAGTGACTTTTTAGTGACTAGACTCAAAATAGTGACCAAGTCACTAAAAAGTGACTTGCTACCAGCCCTGTTATCGTCTAAGTATGAAACAGACGTTGTTCCGAGAGCACCGTTAGATATGGAAGACGACGCTATTGTATGTCTTGAGAATGTGGGGGAAAAGGGGGAAGGGAAGGGGGATTTTATTAAATAATTTTTTTTTTTTTTTTGGGTTTTGTGGGGGGGGGGGGGGGGGGGGGGACATTACTATTACATAACGGATCTGCTAAATAAATGGTTTGAAATCAAATCGCGACGTGAATCGCCTCTGACTTTTATTATTTATTAATTTTATTCATCTGACAATATTTGATAGTCTTAATGAATCTATATTCTAGTTCTAAACACGTCAACACTAATATTAAAATCAAAGTCAGGATACAGATGGTTAAACACGTTCATCACTGACCGAATTGGCTCGTTCAGATCATACTCGTAGTAGCGTCGAGGTAAGCGAAAAAAAATCACTAGAACGAAGTGTGTAGCCAGTAGATTCGGAGCGTCAAATTCACCAGCCAACATTCTGAAGACGAACACAGCTTAAGCAGTTTTTCTACGGTACTCCAATGAATTTAAGCCCAGCAGCTGGCATCTGGCTTCGTACGGTGGCAGATTCAGTGGGTCATTCCAGGGAAGGAAGCGTAAGGCGAATCTAATGAACTTCCGTTGTACAGCTTCAATTCGATCGACTACTGTAATATGGTAAGAGTCCCACACGTTAGATGACGTTTCCAAGATGGGTCGAACCAATGAAATATGCAGCGATTTAAGCGTATATGGATCACGGAACTCTTTTGTAATTTTGGATACGAAACCTAGTTGACGACGCGCTTTCTTGATGATTTCCTCGTAGTGTTCCTTGAATGTAAGCTCCTTGTCCACCCCTGAAAGAGAGGTCGTTTTTTTCGTTGAAAACTAATTACCGAAAAAATTTCAACAATCATGTATATTTTCATATCATCGGCATATAGTATGCAGAAATCTTCGCCAAGGTGCAAGGCAACTTCATTGCAGAAAAGCGAGAATAGCAACGGACCCAAGTTGCTTCCCTGTGGGACGCCAGAGCCGTTAGTAAGCCAGTCAGAGACAGCAGAGCCAATTTTAACTGCCAGTTTTCTACCACACAGGTAAGACCTAAGCCATGCAACGAGCTGAGTGGAAACTCCAAGCTTTTCAAGTTTCGCTAATAGAATCGCGTGACTAACTCGATCAAATGCTGCTTTCAAATCGGTGTAAACGGCATCAATCTGCATCCCACGTCCAACGTTTTGAATACATAACGATGAAAATTCCACGAGATTAGTGGTTACGCTTCGTCCAGGAAAAAATCCATGCTGCTTAGGGCTGATGTATTGTTTCACACGATAACACAGGTAGTTAGATACAACTATTTCCAGTAATTTAGAACACGCGCATAAGGACGTAATCCCTCGGTAGTGGCTTACATTATTCTTCGCATCTTTTTTATGAACTGGGAACATGAAAGAAGCCTTCCAGAGAGTTGGAAAGATGCATTGCTGCATTGACAAGTTGAAGATGTGCAGTAGAGGAACAATCAGACTCGCAGAGCATTTCTTCAGAACACAGGCAGGTACTCCATCCAGTCCAGGTTGGTACAACGTTTTCAGTTTAGACAGTGCCTTGGACAAATTGTCTGCAGATATAGTGAAGGTATCAGCATCAATGACATCACGCGGTACATACCTCAGCGCATCTGAAGTATTGCAATCATCTCGCGGGTCCTCGAAGACTGATTGAAAAAATTCAGCCCGCAAGGAGAATTTTTCTTCCTGTGTATTCGCAGAGCGATGGTCCAAGTGCATTACAGAAGGCTATCCGGTATCTTTACGCTTGGAGTTAACAAAGTTCCAAAATCCGTCCATATTAAAAACTCTGTTGAGTGGCTTAGGTTTTCGCTTCATATCACGCTCAGTTTTTCTTGCGTAGCTTCGATAGAGCCAGTTGTTTAGTCGTTTATACCGTTGGCTACAACATTTATAAGAAAACTTGTTTCGAGATGATCGATGAGAACGGTATGTTCGACAAGCAATATTTTGTTCCGTTTTACAAACTCGAAGTTCACGACTCGACCATGGAGGCTTCAACGGCGAACGTTGTAGAGGCACACAACTGTTGAAAACTTGATAAAGAATCTGCATAAATTTGCCTACACAATCATCGACCCCAGCGCAGAGACAGTATCATGTATTATGGTATCATTGCGGTTCTCATTCGCTGGAACATGCAAGCGTACTTCCAGAAATTTGGCCACATTGTGCAATACAAAGCAAGCTAGTATTATTGTGGGAACTTTGTCGGTTTTCACACGAATTCTTGAGTTCAGAATAGGGAAACGCCTTTTGACTTGCCCAAATACACGTTCAATGACGACCCGTTCGTAGTTGTGAATTTTATTGTACCGTGATGTACCCTTATTCCGTTCGCCTAAGGCCTTGTATAATGTTTTAAAGCTGTCAAAACAACAATGCTCAAACAGTTATGATGCAATATGCTTGAAATTTATTCTTCTATTTATTAAAAATAAGGATCACAAAATCAACGTTCTCATATTTTCCAAAACAGTTGAAAACAATTTGCACAATTTGTCCCTAATTCCAATCGCTAAAAATAGCATTGTTCCTAAATCCGTTCATTTGTGTTCCTAAGGTCTGTATCCGCAATAATCCGGACACCTCAAAACATGAATAAAACATAAATTTCGCATTATATTTCCGTCGTAATTGTTTATTTCAGATTCATGGGATGTGTTTTAACAATTCGTGAAGACAAAACATAGTTATTCGGTATTTGCATAAAATTTTCGAACTTTGCGCTTAACTGCGTCCATTAGGGTTTGTACAGACTCTTCAGAAATCGTAGAAGCCGTCTTTATCCAAATTTGCTGGAAGTGTTTGATGTCTTTGATTCCTTGCTTCTTTCCAGAAAGCTTCCGCTTCATCAGAGCCCAATATCTCTCGATTGGTCGTAGCTCTGGGCTGTTTGGCGGGTTTGAGGTTTTTGGTACAATGTTCACTTGATTTGCTTGGTACCACTCCATCACAGTTTTCGCATAGTGGCATGATGCCAAATCGGGCCAGAACAAAGGTTTTTCTTTGTGACTTTTGATGAAGGGTAGCAATCGTTTCTGCAGACACTCGTTCTGATAGATCTCCTTGTTGATTGTGCCTGTAGTGACGAAAGATTTACTCTTTTTGCCACACGTGCAAATTGCTTGCCACACAAGGTATTTTTTGGGAAATTTCGATGCCTTCTTCATTCTGAAATGCTCAGCTGTAGCATTTCTGGCCATAGCAGAATAAAAAGCCAGCCCTGGAAGCTGCTTGAAATCCTCCAGGACATAAGTTTCATCGTCCATAACAACGTATGAAAACTTCGTCAAATATTCGCAGTACAAATGTCGAGCCCGTGATTTTGCTGCCAAGTTCTGTTTGTCGTTGCGATTTGGAACTGTTTTTACTTTATGCGACTTAAGTCCCAAATGTGTTCTGATTTTTGGACAAAACCAGGCGACATCCCTATTTTATGAGCCACCGTTCGAATGGAGAGATTTGGGTTTTCGGTAGTAGCTACCGAGGGTTGCTTTTCGAAGCAACGTTTTGCTGGACCAGCAGTTGACGCAGATGGTTTTCCGAATGAAGCATCATGATTGCTTTCCTCTGAGTCTTCCGGTGCTTGGGAAGTCGGATGAGACGTTTCTAAAAATATTCGAAATATTTTAAGGATATAACTTAAAACACTTATGCTTCATGCTCACCTTCATCAAATCCGTGAAACAATGACTCGACTGAATTGGTTTTGATAAGAGATGTTTCATCCAAAGCTCCTTTAGCTTTTGTCCACACTTGATAAAGATTCGTATCTATAACAGCTCCATGCCACTCTCCAACGGAACGATAGCTTTCGAATATTCTTAGTTGATCCGGTGATAAGAACGATTCGAGGCGCTTTTCAAAGTAATCATAATCAGCATCATTTTCCGGTTCTCTCGTTTCCGTTGTTGGAACCACAGGTTGTGCTGACAATACTTCAGTGTGTTTGCCGATAAGAGCTGCATAGTTGACTGCATCGGGATCAAACGGGTATAAGCCACAACGCCTGAAACCGTTAATCAAGGTCGATTGTAGGTTGGTCATTCGATCTACAGCTTGTTTTAATAGCGGTGTAATATCTTTCCAGGGAAGCATTTCACCAGTATTCTCAATCCTCTATTCCACCAGCACTCGATTCCAAAAGGTTTTGAGTGGTCTAAAAAAGCTGACGTCCAGAGGTTGTGTTACTTGGGTCGAATTCGGTGGAAGACATATCAGGATTATGTGGGGAGACGTGAGACTTATGTCCATCGAGAAAAACTATTACAGGGAACGGTATTTTCTGCTTAACAAGCCATGGATAAAATACATCCTTGAGAAATAGGAAAAATGTCTTCCTTTTCATTTTTTTTCCTTTTCACTACAACCGTCGATCACAGCTGATGGATCAGCTGTTCAGCCGACGTCAAAAAACCGAAGCCGTATGAAGGAATACAGTTGACACACCCACGATGAACGATTCGCGAGGCGAATCTATTCGTTGCAGTTGAGTCACAGAGAACAGACATCGATGTCCATATACCTTTTCTGGAAAAACGTGTGTAAAAGTTTATATGGGCAGCCACTTTACAAAGCAAGTGCAGAGAAAAACAAACAAAAAATTTTAGGTTATGTGCTAGGCTTTTTATTGATAAACGTTTACCTGACAGTTATCACACAACTGCAGCGCCGCCTACCAGGAGCATAACGACATACATTTGAAATGTCGGTTTAAAGTTTTACACAAGTAGCAGACCGAAGATGAACGTCTGTTCTCTGTGGTTGAGTTGTGGAATTTTACATAAAACAATTTAAATGAATTGTTGTGTTTTCATATCATACCGCTTTCATAATACGTGTAATTTTCAGCAGAGGTGAAGTTGGAATATCATCGGCAGCGGTAGATGTCACAAGATTTTAATCCAGATTTGAGTCATTTTCCCGAGTGTTGAGAGGAGACGAAGAATCTTTTTGTACTAGGGAAAGCAAAACAAGACGCTCTTCGTCATCCGAAACATCATTAAAAATTTGTTTTCCAACTCCAACTGAAATCCCGTCTGCACGTTAAAACGTATTGATGACAAAAATGATAAATTTATCTAAATATTTACACTTACAATTCACTGTTGTCACCGCTGGATTATCTTACGCATCTAGAAGACTGTAGATGGTTTTTTTTCCAGCATTCAATCAAATTTTTCTGTTACCGTTAGCTTTTTCGTCGGTTTTAGCTTTGATTCTGGTTTTTATGTTATTTATTTTCTTTATTATTTGCTTCTCAGTAAAATCAATCCCTTTTTCGATTAAAAAGTGCATCGCTATTTCTTTAACTGGGTCAGCTTTTTTCATTTTTAATTGGGGAGTCTGATTTTTCTCTAGCAGAACGCTACCAAAGCGACTCAGTGCAGTGGCGAATTCCAAATCACTAATACTCCAGGATTTCATCGGGACTTCCTTATGAACTTCATCCTTCTCGTGATCTAGCAGGTTATCCACTGCATTCGCAAATTCAATCTCCATGGATTGAAGCACTTCAAAATTTAATTTTTTCTCCATTACACTATTTTTTAGAACTACGTGAAGTCATAACCAACAATTCGTTTTGACAATTATCTGCTACACGCAGGTAGTAAAAGCTGCAAGTTCGAAACTAGTATTTACTACATGTTCGAATTTATTTTTAATCATACGATAAATATAGTTTACTATGTGGACTTTACTTTTGAGTAGATACTACATCCAGAGAAGCTTACTACTTGTGAATCATACGACCCAATATGTATAGGCCAGGTTAGCTGCGTACTCAGATTAAAATAGGTGAAGTTTTACAAATGATCCCAATAAGATAATCTCCAGCCAAACCATTACATAAAACGTGGAAAGTCGATACTCGATTTCCGCCTACAAGTTAAACACAAAACTCTACCCGATACAAATTGGCGCCGAAAAAAGAAGCGGGAAGGAAGTACCCTCCCGAAAATTCGATATCCTCTCAACGCCCTCTCACAAAAGTCCACTGACAACCTTGTAGCAGGCGCCGCGAACATAGCACACTTGCATGACATTTCATGCGGGTTCAACTTCCTAAACCAATATTGTCCTTTTTGTTTCGGAGTGCGTACGCGGTTACGTATTAGCGATCGCAATCGGCGGTGGCGTTTTGAAAAATCCAACCATTTAGACCAGGCCTGCTTTAATGGGATCGAATTTCATTACCGACACGGCGCACCAGTTCGGAAGTGTGGTTCTTGTTTACTTTCTGACACTCACTTATTCCGTCTAACCAGTAGATTTCGGTAAGGCCGTGATTTACCCGTCCGTTGGACAGGCGGTGATTGAAATGTGCGGGTAAACGCGCCGCGGTTGAAATTTGAAATGCTACGGTACTTGTTGGAATCGGTTTTCGTTTGAAGAAATTGGAATTCGGTAAGTACTCGGATAAGCTTGAATGTCAAACCGAGCGTGAAATGAGCAGGAAATTGTCCCCGTCCAAATGGTACTCATTTGGAAACTCTTTATTTTGAGATGAATGGTGAAATAAAAGGGGAGGAATCCTTACTACAGGAAAATGAGCATTTAATAGCCTGGTCATTCGTGTCAATAAAAGTCTGCTTTTATAGCCTACATTTCTGCTGATAGTGTCCAATTTAATTTATGTCTTTCTTTTTTTCTTTCTATTAACTAAACTACTGATGTTGGCTGTGGCACTGACAAGGCTTCAATGTCCAAAAATCCATTTGAAATCACATGGAAGCGATTAGAAAACGCACTGCCTCTGGTGCCGCACACCCTTCACTCTCTGTTTGCATTCATTATCGATTTTGTTTACGAGCTTGGGAAATGAGGGAAAAAGCCAATAAAAATCACAATATTTTTGATCTGCAACCCTCTTGCCATTCTGTAGGGTTTGTTCCCTTGTTGAAAGCCGAACCCTCTGCAGGATGATCGATACGGTGGCGACGAAGCTTCAGCGGCCGGTCGAACGTGCCAAGGACGCTTGTCGTATACGGGTCGTCGGTCTTTTTGACGAAAAGAAAGCAACACGAGGGGTTGCAATTGCAAATCACAAATAACTGGAGCTTCTAACCACTCAAAAAAAAAAAAAAGGAACGTATCATATGGAAACCTTACACACTGCAAATTCTTGTGCCTTGAGATAATATCCACTGACAGGACAGCAAGCACACTCAGCCGAGAGGGGCCACAATCTTGAGAAAATATGGAATCTATTCGCGGGGAAAAACCACATACACAACCGACTTGGTTCATTATGGTACCCAAACAGCAGTTGCTTCCAGTTGTTTGCACAATTTGGACGTCTCCCCTCGTCGGTCGTATACATTTTTACTTTTACTAGGCTGCAACACGAAGAGGGGAAAGCGTGTAATCTCGGATCTTTGGCGCGTCCATTTAGGCCTGGGCTGGAAAGGTGATAGAATTTTTAATTTTCGATTGCACAGCTGCTTGTGATTCGGTCGGCTCCTCGGTGGCCTGGTGTCTAATGAATGTTTAATTCATGCTTCTCGCTTAAGATGGTTTGAGGTTGTGAAGTTTGTATTTATTGCATGTTTGACGCGTCAGATAAAGCGCACTTAAGATGAGGTATGTTTTATCAGCTGAATTGAATTTGCAGCTCAAAGTGAAATATAAACTTATAAAATAAAAATCGTAGCACAGTAAGAAAAACGGAATTAAATTTAGTCAACTTTAACGTTTCATTACATTGGGGAAAACGCCTGAAGACAATGGAAAATTGAAAATTTTGGCAAAAGGCGTCGCAAGAGTATTTAGGCAGCGTTTCAGGATCAGTGGGGGAATGCCATCAGGACCAGTTCCAGTAAACGATTTAAGCTGCTTTCCGGTTGAAACTCTGTCGACGGAAAATAAAGTTCCAAATAGAGACATACGAGGAACGTTACTCGTGGCAGCTGCAATATCCTGTTCGTTAAGAAATTCGTTAGAAAAAAACACTGCTGAATTGCGTGCGAAATAAATCGGCGATAACTTCGATTGAGTTGGCATCTGAAACGCCATCCGTCATATTAGAAGGCAATCCCGTTTCTTTCCGTTTACCTTGCACCAGAAACTCTTAGGATTCGCTTTGAGACGAGCCTGCAGCTGATGGTGATGGGCATTATGCAAGTAGTCGTTGAGACATGTGTAGTTGTTATTGGCAAGCTCGTAGTTAGCCTTCGTACAATCTGTATGATATTTCCGCAGGGCAGCCCTTTTCAGTCGTTTCAAGTGTTTAAGTTTGGAATTTGACCAAGCAGGATTCGCAGGCGCACGTTTGATTTTTTTCGGCACGAACTGGACGATAGCTTAAAGCAAAACGCCACACATAGTTGAGGCAGCGAAGTTTACATCCCCGTTACCGAGCGTCTCATTTCAGTTCACTCCAGCAAAGAAGACATCCATTCCGTCGAAGTCAGCTTTGTTGAAGTCGTAATAGACGTTTTCGGCGTAGTCTTTAAAGCTTTGCACAGGGTTGAACTCCAGCTTAACGAGAAGAGGTGGATGATGCCTGCAATTTTTGACCAGCGGTTCAGGCGCTTGGAAAATGGAACAGCTCCGTCCCAATTCTTCACAGATAAAGCAAAGATCAAGTGAACGGTTGTTTGCATTTAAAATGCCATTTACTTGTCGAAGTCTTGCAGTGGAGTACGCGTCTAGCAAGGTAAGCGATGCGTTGAAGACGAACGGGATTTGGGAGTGGGGGTAGGTTTAAACCAAAAGAGGGGGGTTTTTTTCTTGGGGGGAGGAATATTTTGTTGTGGTGTGTCGTTGGGGGGGGGAAGAAAATAAAAAAGGGGGTGTGGTGTGGGGGGTGGGGGAGAAAAACAGCAAAACCACCGCTTATTTTGGTTTTCTTCGTTCTTGTTTTTATTGGTTGGTTGTGTTTTTTTTTTTTTAACTCTTTATTTATTCCAAATTTTACATTATTTTACATTCATATATTAACCTAGGTGATCCTGCTAAGTAATTAACATTTCAACCTTATATGCTATCATTTATATCTAATTGTGTTAATATTATTTTTACTTTGTCTATTCAGTATTTTTAACAGGGTTCCTTTTGCCTGCGTGTGAGAATAATTATTGATTTCTTAAAACTAGTTCTTATCTATAGAGAGAATTGATCATTGCAATTGAAGACTGCAATGATTTTTGTCTAAAATTATGAATTATTTTGTTGGACATTTCTTCTAGAGTCTCAACGTTTGAAATAGTACTGAACCAGGGAGGCAGCTTCAAAATCATTTTCAGAACTTTGTTCTGAATCCTTTGAAGTGTTTTTTTCCTAGTAGCACAACAACTAGACCATATTGGCACAGCATAAAGCATGGCCGGTCTAAAGATTTGTTTAAATATTAGAAGTTTGTTCTTCAAACAAAGTTTGGATTTTCTGTTTATAAGAGGATATAAACATTTTATATATTTATTACATTTGGCTTGAATGCCCTCAATGTGATTTTTAAAAGTTAATTTTTGATCAAGTATCAGTCCAAGATATTTTACTTGATTTGACCAAGAAATTGGAACTCCGTTCATAGTGACCATATGACTATTACTTGGTTTCAAAAATGCAGCTCTAGGCTTGTGTGGGAATATTATAAGTTGAGTTTTGGAAGCATTAGGAGAAATCTTCCATTTTTGAAAATAATCTGTAAAAATGTCCAAGCTTTTTTGTAGCCTCCTGGATATAACACGAAGACTTTTTCCTTTAGCGGAAATGCCTGTGTCATCAGCAAAGCAAGATTTTTGACAGCCCTGAGGTAAATCAGGGAGATCTGAAGTGAAAATGTTATAAAGTATTGGCCCAAGAATGCTACCTTGAGGAACTCCAGCTCTGACAGGCAATTGATCAGATTTAGAATTCTGATAATTTACTTGCAAAGTTCTATCAGTTAAGTAGTTTTGAATTAATTTCATGATATAAAGCGGAAAATTGAACTTTTTCAGTTTCGCAATCAAACCTTCATGCCAAACACTGTCGAATGCTTTTTCTATGTCTAGAAGAACAACTCCAGTGGAGCAGCCTTCAGCTTTGTTTGAACGAATTAAATTTGTAACTCTCAAAAGTTGATGCGTAGTTGAATGCCCATGGCGGAATCCAAACTGTTCATCAGCAAAAATTGAGTTTGTATTGATGTGAAGCATCATTGCATTCAAAATTATTTTTTCAAAAAGCTTACTTATTGAAGAAAGCAAACTGATTGGTCTGTAGCTAGAAGCTTCAGCCGGATTTTTGTCTGGCTTCAAGATAGGTACGACTTTTGCATTTTTCCATTTATCTGGAAAGTATGCCAGATGAAAACATCTGTTAAATAGTTTCACCAAGAAAGACAAAGTACTCTCGGGGAGTTTTTTGATTAGGATATAGAAAATTCCATCATCACCTGGTGCTTTCATATTTTGAAATTTTTTAGTTATAGTTTTTACTTCATCCAAATCAGTTCCCCAAGAATCATCAAAAATATTTTCTTGTGAGAAAATATTCAGATACTCCCTGGAAACTTGATCCTCAATAGGACTTGTAAGACCCAAACTGAAATTATGGGAGCTCTCAAACTGCTTAACAAGTTTTTGAGCTTTTTCCGCATTTGTGAGCAAAATTTTATCACCTTCCTTAAGCGCTGGTATAGGCTTTTGAGGTTTTTTCAATATTTTAGAGAGTTTCCAGAAAGGTTTGGAACTCGGATCTAATTTTGACAAATTATTTTCAAAATGTTTGTTCCTCAGGGCAGAGAAGCGTTTTTTAATTTGTTTTTGTAAATCTCGCCATATGACTTTCATAGCGGGATCACGTGTTCTTTGATATTGACGCCTACGTACATTTTTCAGACGAATCAAGAGCTGAAGATCGTCATCAATTATAACTGGATCAAATTTAACCTCGCATTTTGGCACTGAAGCAGCTCTTGCTCTATTTATTGAGAAAGCCAGAGATTCAAGAGCATTATTAATTTCATTTTTTGTTTGCAATGGAACATTAGGATCAAAGTTGTATTCCATAAATGTTCGATATTGATCCCAATTAGCTCTATGGTAGTTGAAAGTAGAACTGATGGAATTAGAAATGATTTCTTGAGATATTTCAAATGTAACTGGAAGGTGATCAGAACCAAAGTCAGCATGGGTAATCAATTGACTACAAAGTTGACATGAATCAGTTAGGACCAAATCAATAGTTGAGGGATTTCTGGCTGAAGAAAAGCAAGTTGGGCTGTTTGGGTATTGAATAGTGTAGTAGCCTGCAGAACAATGATCAAAAAGTATATTACCATTGGCATTGCTTTGCGAATTATTCCATGAGCGGTGTTTTGCATTGAAATCACCAATAACAAAGAATTTAGACCTATGACGGGTAAGTTTCTGGAGGTCACCCTTGAGCCAGTTCTTTTGCTGACCAGTGCATTGGAAAGGCAAATAGGCAGCTATAAAAGTAAATTGGCCAAATTTTGTTTCAACTGAAACCCCCAAAGTTTCAAAAACTTTGGTTTCAAATGAAGAAAGAATGTGATGTTTGATACGCCTATGGACAATGATGGCAACGCCACCACCAGCTCCATTAATGCGATCATTTCGGTAGACAACATAATTTGGATCTCTTTTGACCTTATGGGCAGGTTTGAGATAAGTCTCAGTTATAACAGCAATATGCACGTTATGAACTCTTAAAAAATTAAATAGCTCATCCTCGTTATCTCTGATGGATCGAGCATTCCAATTCAAAATATTTAATGACTTAAAATCCATTACTGAACTTCAATGTCATGACAATATTATTGGCAAATTTAATACCAGTTTGGATAGCTTCAAACATGGAATTAGTTTTTAGCATATCGGTTATCATATCGATTGACGATTGCTGTAAAAATTCTAATTTAGGAGCGGATATGTTACCTAAATCAAATTCATCAGAAGTCCCGAGGGAATTTTGGTTTTGGTTTCTACCCGCTGCAAACGGCAGCGTAGGTAGGTCCATTTACATGTTGAACATTGTTAACAACACGGTTGGGTAAGAATGTAGGGTTTGAAGATTGAACCCTGTTGGTACCTGCAGGTATCGAAATAGTATTTACTCCTCGTTGAGCGTTTGAAGTTACAGTTGCGGATGGAAAAACCTGTCCGCTGTTTCTACCGACGGTTTGGTAGGAATTTGTTCTTTGCTGATCGTTGTTAACAGCTGCAGAATGGGTAGTAGCTGGTCGGGAACGTTTTTCGTTTCCTACCTTGCGCTTAGTGCGCGACTGCAAAATTGCTTTGCGAGTCTTGCACTCCCAAAATTTGATTTATGGTTTTCACCACAATTTGAACATTTGAATTTTTGAGGATCTTCCTTCACTGGACAGTCGTCCTTAGTGTGTGAGGAATCACCACAATTCATGCATTTACCAACCATATGGCAATGCTTTGTTCCGTGACCCCATCCCTGGCACTTACGGCATTGGGTGAGGCTTTGGAAATTGGCTCCAGTCTTCCTGAAATGTTCCCACTTCACACGGACATGGAGCAAAAGGCTTGCTTTTTCTAAAGCCTTAAGGTTATTAAGTTCACTTGACTTGAAGTGAACTAAGTAGAAATCGTTTGAAATCCCTTTGCGAGCATCGCCAGGCCGGGATTTCATTTTCATCTTAATTACTTGGACTGGGCTAAATCCAAGTAATTTTGTTAACTCGTTTTTTATTTCATCGAGAGATTCACCACTGGGCAGTCCTTTCAAGACAACCTAGAAAAGACGCTCAGCTTTGGTGTCATAGGTGAAGAAATTGTGGTTCTTCTGAGTAAGATACTCAAGAAGACGTTTGAATCCGTCCAAGGTTTCTGCATGCAACGGCATTCACCTCGTCTGGAAATTTGAAGGGAATATTTCACACCTTCAACAAATGTTAAGATTTCCTTGCGAAAAGCATGGAAATCCGAAATTGTCACTCTCATCATCTGTGAGCATATCAAATTGATTACTCACATTAATTTGATTTGCAGGCGAATCAATAGATTGCCCTTTTCGTTTGCGCTTTTTTGCCATAGTGGCAGAGTAATTTGCTCCAAATCGACGTCCAAGCAGATAACTATAAGAATCCGAGGGACCGAAGAGGAATTTTCCAATGCGATATCCAAGCCGGGTTACCCGAAGGGCCTAACAAGGATCGAAAAGGAATAAGAGGAAATCTAAAAATGGTAGGTATTATTTAGCACTGAAAAGTGCTGTTTAAGATTTGGTGTAGCGTTAGGTAGCAATAGCACTTCCTTCAGCAAATAGAAAATAGAACCGCACGGCATGAGAGCACAATGCAGACTGAGAATTGTGTTCTTTTTCTTTGTCTCACACGGTAAGGTTACTCAATTTTCATGAAAAAGTGGATCAACTCTATTTTCGAGTAGATCCACTGTTTACGAAAAGGTGCTGAAGCCGTTCTCCAGCCCAAGATTATTATTAGATAGACCATTTTTGATGCAATCAGATACATTGTTTAAAATAGTTATCTTGAATATTAAAGAAAACGAGTACTTCACTGAACGGATAGAACAATACAATGGCGTGATCTGCAACCAGGCCGTGCGTAGTAAAGTCCCCTAGAACAAATATGGATGACTGTCAAAATTTAGTTCCAATCGAACTTTGCTCGATTGGAACAACAACAATCAAGTTTTATGGTGACAGTCGTCCACACTTTTACTATAGGACTTTAGTGCGCAGCGGGCACAAGAGAATGAGGTTTTGACAGATCTCTCGCAGCAGAACATTTTTCGCTACATTTTTGAAGTAGGACTTACGTCTCTCTTTTCTATTCCTGTATAGGGGCGCCGTTCTAAAATTTCTGAAATCGCAAGCGTTACGCGGGTTTGAAGACTTTGAACGATAATATCTCCTCTCTGGCCCACAGACATTTTACGATAAGTATTTCATTCGCAAGATAGAATTTCAAAGCTGAATGATGCAAACTTAATTCATAACGTTTGTTTAAACTAATTAAAATGTACTTAAAAGAAAAATGTCTAGACGCACAAAGCTATTGGTCGAAAATGACATCATGTTTGCGCCTCGCTCTGATTGGTTCATACTGCCACAGTTACCGTGCCAGCGATTATCAAACATGTGGGGACGACCGACCAATCATCAGTTCTCGGTGTGCATCCGCATGCGACAGACGTGTTTGCGGAGCACGTTGGTAGAAAACGCCGCCCGTGAAAATAAGAAGACCAGAATCATCTCACGTCTCCTGCAGCTGGCCATCCACAACGACGAGGGGCTGAAAAAAAACTTTTCTCCGGTGTGACCATTGCACAGAGTGGAGCCATGCAGCCCAAGAAGACTGAGGAAAATTTCAAACGCGAACAACGTAAACAACTAAAATCCGTCCTTTTCAGGACGATCAAATCAAGTTGCCA
The DNA here is from genome assembly GCA_024533555.2 of Aedes koreicus. Taxonomy (NCBI): domain Eukaryota; kingdom Metazoa; phylum Arthropoda; class Insecta; order Diptera; family Culicidae; genus Aedes; species Aedes koreicus. The sequence continues at coordinate 29,143 of JAHHFK020001387.1, forward strand.
ACTAAAGAGTTTGATATAAATTTATCTTGAGCTCATCGAAATTGTCGTAACCACGCATCGGCTCATTCTGGGGTTGAAAAAGCCGCGTCCCGGAGAAAATGGCCTAATCAATCGCCCACATCATCTTCGTGGTTAGCGGCGTCACCCGTCTTTCATTGCCATGAAGTGAGGGTTCGATTCTCGCTCTAGCCTGTTGAACTTTTTGCAAAACGAATATGTCCAAACTGGTCCACTTGGTGTTAGGTTAAGTTATTCGTTGTAATTCGTTCTATGTTCAATGTTCAGTCTGTACAAATTCGAGATGAAGACAGTGTAAATGTTTAGTTTTATCGTAGTATTACGTGCTGCCAAACACTCAGGCCATCATGCAGCTCAAGAAGACCGAGAAGAAAATTTCAATCACGAACCATGTTTCCTCCGTAAACAACTAAAACCCGTTCTTTTCAGGACGACCAAATCAATTTGCCAACTAAAGTAGAGTATGTTTCATTGAAATTTCTCTTGAGCTCATCGAAATTTTCATTACCACGCATCGGCTCAACATGGCGTTGCTTGAAAAGCGACGTCCCGGAGAAAACAGCCAAAATGTTTAATTAGTATCCATATATAAATCTCTATTCGCCATGTTAACACTAGCAAGCACGTTGGACATTCAATAAGCGAAATATTAATAGTAAATTCGAGCCAAACTGCAACACAGCAGACCGATTATGTGTAAACATATTCAGTGTACGGGGTAGGTTAGTTTCGTTGTAGTTCCTAGTTGTACATAGGTACATAATCGATTAGTTGCTGATAATAGATTAGGTTAGTTGCTGGTAGTTATCAAATGTGTGCTCTAACTTTTCTGGCCAATATTCACTAACTCTAATTATTTTGCAGTTTTAGAAGCAAGTGTGTTCATATCTCAGGGGTTTCTAGGTTTTGCCTGAAGTTGGGGTTTCGATTCCCGCTCCAGCCAGTGGAACATTTTGCAAAACGAAAATGTCCAAACTGGTCCACTGGGGTTTAGGGATTAAGTTGTTCGTAATTCGCTCTACACCCAACATAAAAAAAGCAAAATTGTAGTACAATTTCGCATGATTTTTTTCCATTTCTTTCTGTGGATCGTAACTTGGAGACAAATCCAACATTGGTTGTGGGCAAAAAAGCAACACTTTGAAAAATTAAATTTGTGCGTGAGGTTGTGTGCAGTGGTATTTAGTTGATGAGTAAGAGATGGAAGCCCGACAGTCAGATGGCTCACAAAAATGAAACGGGAAAAGTAGAGACCGAGATTTTAACCGTGGTTGTCTCGGCTCTTGATGGCAACCATTCAGCCACTTTGACAAATTTAGATTTAATATGTAGTTCGCTTGCGGTTTAATTCAGGGTACAGCATTGAAGCAAATGGATATATTTTCCACCAAGCTGTGTGCAACATGTCCCTAACACACACTGGCATGGCTTTGTTTATTTCATAAAACGCGCTGTCGATGATCAGTGAGAACAAAAATAGAACACTTGACGGCGGCAATACAACAGTGGCCAATAGCGTTGCACCATTTTGTGCTATCGACTCATTCATATTGTATATTGATATGTTGATGATGATTGAACAAGGACAGCGAAAAATTTGTTTCGAGCTATTTGTACCTGCGAGTCGCTTGTATCTTGATTTGTACCTTAAAACGCTCTGGGCGAAATTGCCTTTTCTGAATCATGCGGATTTCTCAAGATATGATTGCAAAAACTGCAAATGCATTTTTTTGCCACCTTCTCAACTTTTGGGTGTATGTTCATTGTTCAGTTTGTACAATCTACAATTGAAGATGGTGTAAATGGCCATTTTTATCGTAGTATGACGTGCTGCCAAACACTCAGGCCGTCCTGCAACTCAAGAAGACTGAGAAAAACATTTTAATTGTGAACCATGTTCCCTCCGTAAACAAAGGACCCATTTAACACTAGCAAGCACGTTGGACATTCAACAAACAAACTATCATTAACAGTTAATTCGAGCCGAACTGCAGTTTCTATAAATTTTCGTGGAGAACCAATAGAAGAAGAACCGGAGCCTCACAAACCAATAGCATACACTCTTAACAATAATGAATATTACGAGTGATGTAATCCTTGTTGCACTTAAATTCTTAAAGACTCAATGATAAATATGACTCAATTGTATGTTCTATTTGCTGTATTGTTAAATACTAACATGAATCCAAAAATAATAAATACTTTCACACTCAAAATCATGTTCCGGATGCTACATTTACAACAGCTTCTAGAATATATTTGATAACCTCAAATCTATGTCCGTAATGCATTAAAAAATACCCACTTTATACTGAGATTTGAAATCCTGAAATAACAACATCAGACCTATTTTGAACGCAGTCGGTTTCACGCGTCACGACAAGGTACACGTTAAAATTTGTTCTCTTCCGTGATCGATTTTAAAACGAGTGCTCACCGTTAAATAAAATATTTAACAGAATGATTATCATTGCACATTATAGTAATTCTTGCATATTAGAGATGAAGACTTGCAAACAAAAACGCAGCTTAGCACGAGTTCATTTGCTTTTGGCATTCATCAATCTGCACATGCGACAACTTTTTTGGCGATGGTCAACTAGCTAATTTAATTTAAATATTTTCTTATTTTGGAGATGAATGCAGGAGGAGACCCCGCATTTGGAGATGAAGGAACCAAATTAATCCCACAGGTTAAGATTGCGCTAATTTTTACCACTACAATGGATAACCTTGAAGAACTTTTTCTTTTATTCAATTTGATTACCGAATTTTGAATTGTTCTGATGACAACTAGAACTAGGTCCTTGGGATCGAAACGGGCATCATGAAGCATTTGTTTTTGCATTATTAGTAGCGGCATTTGTAAAATATCATTTTGTGTTCCTCAACTTATTTTTTACGCCATGTCATGTAAGCTATCATTTTGAGTTTTAGTGTCTTGTAAATTTAAGAACAGGCGCAAATTTCTGTGTTACGGGCCGCTTCTTTTATGTGCATCCAAGAAGATTTAAATTTACATGATATTTTCTAAGAGTGTAGGGTTTCATGGTTCTTTAGCCTGAATAAAATATAGTAGTAATTTATCAATTCGATGACATCAATTTCTTCACATCAACAAGCAGTCCTACGTCAACTTTGCAGTTATGTCACTGACATAACTCATGCTTTCGTTTGATGGTGCAAAAGATGAATCTTTCGTTTATTCCGAGTGGTTTCAATTTCTTTAAAATAGTACACGGTCTAAAATGTTTCAAAAACAGACTTACCACGAGCTCCCTTTTCGCGTCCATGATTACCACGAGTCTCAAACGAATGAAAATTCAAAGCAAATTTGCAGGCCGTGTTGACATTTGAATACAATCTAAAAGAAAAATGGGCAAACATGTCTGTGATTAACCCATCCAAAGTTACACATGTTTAAAAAAAAACACTGACAGGAATTACCACTCACCCTGTAAAGTAACCGTAGGTGGCTCGGCAACCAGGGTGGCCACACAATCTTAATTTAAAATTTCCCGAATTTTTCCCGCATTTTGTGTTTTTTTTTCCGGGGGGGAAAAAAGGGTATAATAAAAAGTGGTTTATACATTTTTGAAGTTTTTGAGGAAATTGTTAAATCTGAAATTCTGACTTGTTTCATTCCGGCAATATGACGGATAGCAGCCACAAATCGGGCTTCTTGCGTATTGCGTAACTTGTTTTGCTGCAAACGAGAACAAAAATCGCTCTATATTAGTCATTGATAGTTCAAGACAAAATAGTCAAAAGCTATGATTCGAGTTTTTGAAGTACAAAATAAAGCACATGCGTTGCGTGGATATTGCATCGAGGACTTCGTGATTTCAACGTCGTTGACAGTTCGTAAACAATTATCTGAGTTACAAAACTCTTTTCAGTTTGGTTCACAACCAGACACTTTTCATTTATTGAAAATCGTCACTCCATCGTCGCATATTCGTGCGACAGGATGAGCACCTTTTTAAAAAAATGTTGTCAAATTTGGCAGCTCCTTCTTGGAATGACCAATTAGCTCTAGCCAAAATTTGTCCAAACGCTATTCTTTTCTCTGGAATCCTGAAAGCAACGTCTTTGAAGAAGGTATTGAGCACAGCTGCCCAAAAACAACATACTTTCGATTAATTGAAACAAAAAATAATCATAATTCACTGAAAAGAAACTCAAAACAGTATTGAAAAACAGAAAAAAACGGTTTTTCTTTTGGACAAAACAATTGCAACTTCGCATCCAATCGTCAGATTGAATTCTGCTTTCAATATTTAGTAGCAAATCCCTTATTTTCAATAACAGCCTTGCATCGTCGAGGCATGGAGCCAATCAGGTTGCCAATAATGTTCTGATGGATTGCTGCCCACGACTTTTGAATTTGCTCGAACAATTGGTCCTTATGCTTAACCCCCACGCGATTAACTCTTCGATCCACGATCTCCCAAAGGTTAGATCAGGGGACTATGGTGGCCATTCCATAAACGTGATGTTATTATCACTGAACCATTTTTTGACCTCTTTGGTGGTGTGTTTTGGGTCGTTGTCCTGTTGGAACACCCATCTTAATGGCATATTCCATTCCGCATGAGGTAGCATAACATCTCTAAGGATGTTATTGTACATAAAGCGATCCATAACTCCATTAATCAGATGGATCGGACCAAGAAAGTTGGCAGAAAAACATTCCCAGACCATCAGATTGCCTCCGCCATGTTTCACGGTCTTTTGACAATATCGTGGATCCAAGCGTTTTCCGACGGGTCGACGTACACGGCAAATTCCATCACTCCCGATAATGTTGAACTTCGATTCATCGCTGAACACAACAGTCGACCATTTCTGCACACTCCAACCAATATGAGATTCAGCAAACTGTAGCCTTTTCTTCTGGTTTTTCAACGATATCAGCGGTTTCTTCGAAGGGCGTCTGCAAATCAATCCCGCATCAACGGCACGTCTTCTGACTGTGCGGTCTGACGCAGACAGCTGCAATTCTTCTTTCACGTTGAAGGATGATTTGAAAGGATCTTTCTTGATGCACCGGACGATCATAGAATCCTCTCTAGACGTAGTGCAGCGTGGTTTTCCGCCTTTTTGTTCCACAGAAATCTTTCCGGTTGAACGAAACTTCGAGCAAAGTCTTGAGATTTTTTATTTTTTTCACTCCATATTTGGTACAGATCTCTTTTTGTGACTTTCCACACGTGTAATCATTGATTATTTTCTTTCGCAGTTCCAATCCAAGACTGTCACGGCCCATTTTGAATGGGGACGTTAAAAATATTCCAAAATATTAGAAGCAACATTATTTTATGTAAAATAAACCAATATTTACCTCCTGGTATCGTAAATGTCCAAAATATAACCCCTTCGCTACACTATGCATCCAATTACATCATTTATCAACAGATTTGATATAAAAAACAACAAAATATTATAAGTTGCAATTGTTTTGACCAATGGCACTTGTTAACAAAACACTGTCGGGGCGCTATCAGTTATCATCTGACTGCTCCGGAAATCATGTGGTATACAATTAGACTGCTTAACCGTCAACTATAGTGACTTAAGCCATTTGTAATTCAGAGTACATACATATTTTAATGCGTATTATCAGTATTCACTACCAGTTGCAAATGTTTTGTCCAATACTGTACGAACGTTTCCAGACACAGCTTCAGACACTTTTTAGCTATGTCCGTGAAGTGAGTTATAAAATCATTGTTAATGCAGATGACGTTACGCGTTTAAGGGTATGTTAATGTAGATTTGTTGAGTAGCTTCTTAAATAAAAACACATTAAAAAGATCGACAGTCGTTGCGGAATGCCAAAACGTCTTTGTCTGATTTTTTTGTAAATTCTCTCGCTTTCTTGATTGCCGATTTAGAGGCAAACCCGATTTCCACATTAAGGGCTGGCAGAAGATTGCTCTCCGTCAATTATATTTCAATTAACGATTTTGCTGTGACTGTCAGACGCTCGGGCTTAATTTCTATATAGCGGCTCTAACTAGTCCAGTAAAATCGTCAAAAAGAAACGATGCCATAGTCTGGGAAACGACTCCATCATTGCTGCAGACGTGATGACAAAATTTAGCTTTGGTCCCAGCAACTTATTGTCTACTGCATCAACCACAACAGCGAATACATTTGATCGGAATACCGACGAAAAGCTCCGTTTGAAATTCGGATGACTTTCCTTTAGCTTTCCTTATTCCTGCTTCCTGAGTTCGTCCAAAAAACTTCTCAAATGGGGCAACATGTTCATTTTCCTCCTAACGAACTTCGCAGAATTTCAGTGGAAACACTAATGAACCTGAAAAAACATGATTTTACATCATTTTTATGTAAAGCTTTCCATAGGTAATTCTAGTGATCAAAAAATATCGTCATGCCTCAAGTCCTTAAACGCATTTCAGTTGACAGCCAGGCCATCCATAGATCACTAAGCTATCTTCTTCAGCAATGCTGTATTTGCAGAAAAACCGTTTTATTCCATACTATAATTGTTATGTCTGTGTTCTCCGTACGTGGAGTAAAAATTGAATAGAAGTATTGGAAATTGAGCATGGTAGATGAGCGCGATCCAACACGTTACTTTTGCCTGTTGAGGTGGGGATTCGTCCGTCCTTGACCTACCCCGCAGTGGGATGTTAGGCAAACTACTTTACCCATGCCCTTTCGCTCAATTTCCAAAACTTCTATTCAATTTTCAACCTACCGTACACTGGCGGAACTTTCAACACTTTCTCTTCATATCTTTCATTCTAGCAAACATTACTGTCCACTCTTGGTGCCTCATGTTGATGAGCGGACATCTCCTTCTACTTCAGTTTTATTCCGTTAATGAGATCGTTGGACCTAGTAGATGACAAATACGCTACTCAAGTCATTTGAAAAAGGTATGAGAATGGTTCCTTCCATATGACAAAAATGCCCGGTGGATTTTGAAATTCCCGACTATTTTCCGCATATTTCCCGATGATTTTTGATTCCCGCATTTTTTCCCGCATTTGCCGATTTTCCCGACGCTGTTGCCACCGTGGGTAACAGATCTATGAATAAGCGTGGATGATGACAGCTTTTCGACCAAGAAATCGAGGAGGAATTAATCGGTTGAAAAACGACAAAGTTGCTGGAGTTGATCAACTTCCATGTGAGCTTTAAATACGGTGATGAACCACTGGCTTTACCGCTGCACTCGACAAATACTAAAATTCGGGAGGAAGACAAGCTGAACAATGCATTAGGTCCTGAGTAACATTGAGAGATTCTCTTCGTCGACTTTCTCTTTCGTTAATAGTTTGTTTATTAAACGATGTGTTGATGTATTGGATCCTTAATTACACTTTAATACAGGGTGACTGGTAATTGGTATTACACCCGAAAGGAGGTGATAGTAGACTTCATTTGCAGCAAAAAAAATGGATGGCAAGGTGGGTCGTAAAATCATTCCTTACCGAGTTATTGAACATTTAAGTTTGCATTGCCGAGCAACAACACCACTTTTTGCTCGGGTACTCATAAATATCCCATGGTACCGTGGCGGAAACGAAACTCGAAACCAGAGGCGCAAACGAACCACGAAACACAGATCCTGCGTCGTTTCAAACAGGACCCTACTACTAGTACGAGACAAGAAGCATCAAGGTTTGAATTATCACTGTCCATATGATGCACAGATTTATTGTATTAAGTTGCTTTTACAGATTCAGGGTATCCCAATGGAAGGTGTGGAAAACGCTGAACAAAAATCGACTGCACCCATACCATTACACTCCTGTCCAAGAATTGGAACCAAGAGATCCTCCAAACTGCTCTATTGTAATTTTATTCTAGCAGCTCTTGCTGCTGATAGAGAATACCTCTCTAGAGTACTGTGGACAGATGAGTGTCATTTTGACAGAGCAGAAATTTCGAATTTGAAAAACCTTCACGTTTGGAGTGAGGAAAACCCTCACGCCAAACGAGTAAAAAGAGTTCAGCGACAGTTCTCAGTGAACTTATGGGGAGGGATGGTAGGGGGTCACCTCATTAGGCCATATGTTTTACCTGATCGGCTCAATGGAGCAGCGTATTTGGATTTCTTACAAAATCAACTTCCCGAACTTCTACGCGATGTTCCAGAAGAGATCAGAAGAAGGATGGTTTTTCAACATGATGGTTGCCCTTCGCATTATCATCGAGATGTACGAGAATTTTTGAACAACGAATATGAAGGACGCTGGATCGGACGCGGAGGACCTACAGAATGGCCAGCTCGTTCGCCAGATCTAATTCCTCTCAACTTTTAATTGTGGGGTAGAATGAAGGAGTTAGTTTATTTCAAACCAGTTCCCACGAAGGAAGTTTTGATGGAAATAATTTACCAAGCCAGTGCACAGGTAAGAGAAGAACTAACTGCTGTAGAGAAACGCGTGGCAATCATATGAAAATAAACATTTTATTGCATTTAAATGAGCCACAGAACGGAAAGAAAATGACCAAACCCATCAGAAAGCAAGCCTGTAACGCCAATTGATCGAGTTGTTAGTAAACAACGGTTGATCAAAGGAGCCAAGCAATGCGTACTCTTTGGTGGGCCTTGATAATGCGTGCAAGTACCCGAGCAAAAAGTGGTATTGTCGCTCGGCAATGCAGACTTAAATGTTCAATAACTCGGTAAGGGATGATTTTACGACCCACCTTGCCATACATTTTTTTTTTTTTTTTGCTGCAAATGAGGTCTACTATCACCTCCTTTCGGGTGTAACACCAATTACCAGTCACCCTGTATTACCGTATTGTGGGTTGAAAATACTTGAACAAGTTTTTGCATAGCCGTAGGAACGCAAAGAGAAAGTCGACGAAGAGAATCTCCCAATGTTACTTAGGACCTAATGCATTGTTCAACTTGAAGAGTTTTTATCAGTTTTTACAGAAAGAATGACAAGCTTGATTGCTGCAACTATCGCGTATTCACGCTGTTGAGCGCCGCCTACACAGTAAGAATAATGTACCCATTAATGGGTATCGTTTTATTAACATTATTATCCCTCCTAGAAAAATTTTACCAATTTTCATTGGAAAGGGATTTACCAATTTAAATGGATAAACACATTTTTAGTGGGGTAAAGTTTCTACAGAAGGAATAACAATAACAATAAAAAAAGCACCCATTAATGGGTTAATGTTTCTTACCGTTTACTCTCAAATTCTACGGTGCTCATGGGTGCCTGCAATACCATGGACCAGATTCCGGCGATTCGACATGTTTTGTAGAAATGGTGCGAATATAATGTGCCCAGTAGCCTGGGACACGGATATATTAAAATATAAATTTTCGTTCCACTGATTTTTAGAAGCCTCATGGGTAATAATTTTGCAAAATTTCAGCTCGATCGGGGGAACTATATTTTAGCGCCGCGGTTTTAATTTTTACTTAGTATTTTTCATGGAGAAACTTTCTTTTAAAGAAGAAAAAAAATCTGGGGAGGTGACCCGTTGTCCTCTAAAACTAAATTAATGCAATTACTTTCTGGAATATTTTACAAGGAAACTTTTCTTCGAAGACCGTAAAGCGATCCGACGCTTGTTGAAAAAGTTATTTAGCTAAAACTGATTGCTATCCAAACGAACGACTCATTGGGCCTTTTTTTTCTAGCAGTATCACTTGTATTTGTTCTCTAAGAGCACCGGTGCGCGACTAAACTATATTTGATCGCCCTCACCATCACTTCAAACCGTATCGGGCGCAACTAACAGCGCTAGCAAAATTGTGCCGCGACTATCGGAAAGCATCAGGCGCTCAAATTTAGCAACGCGATAGTGGCGCGAGAGAGGGTTGCTATTCGATTGCCAATTGTCAAAAATTTCCGATTGGTTTGTTGTTTATTTTTGTTTACGCAATCAGGATTGGGGGCTAATTTTGAACCTGAAAAGAACCATTAGCCACACTGGCCTCTCTCGGAACCTCTGAGGTGCCCCGGGGGAACCGGTAGGAGGGGACATTTGTGTTTTTGCACCAAACCACGTCGTGCGACAGCTCTTTCTTTTTTATTTCACCTGGAGACTCGTTCGGTAGGCATGAAAAGAATAATTTACCATAATGACCCATCCGGAAACCTCTGGGGTGATTTGGCGAAACTTATAGGAAAGGACATTTATATTTTTGTACCAAACCCCAGTGGTTCCCAGAGAGACCACTGTAACCAATGGTTCTTTTCATACCAACCGAACGTCTCTCCAAGAGAAATCACGAAGAAAGAGCTATCGCAATTGACTATGTATATGACGATCACATTCTCACAAAAAAAACTGATCAAAATCTTATTAGATAACTTGAGAACCGCTAGGCTTACGAAAAAAGTTTGTATGCGTTTTTTAATTAAAAATAATGCACAAAGTCTTTTTTTGGTATGACTTAATAAAAAATTATCATTTTAAACATTTTCAATAAATTGATAAATATTTAAAAACAAAAAATTACAAGAAATGACCATTTTAAACTCTTCACCAGCTTTAAGGACATAACCTCAGCTTTAAAAAAAAAAGTAGATCGAAGGGGGAGTCCTCTGAGAAAATCAACGTTTAATGTTTTTTAAGCTTTTAAGCATGAATTTACGAATTTAACATGCGTTTATCTCCGTAAATAAGCGTCTAATCGCTTAAATAGGGGGTTTAAAATCGTCGATTCTCGGTACCACGGTTTTGGTTCAAAAAAAGTTTACCAAAACCTAAATTTGTCATCAGGTGGGCTCTGGAAATCTTTAAATGCGTTTATGTCCTCAAATAAGCGTCTAATCGCTTAAAAGGGGGTTTAAAATCGTCGATTTTCGAGAACCCGGTTTTGGTCCAAAAAATTTACCAGAACCTAAATTTTCCATCAGGCGGGAGATTTTTTTTTAGTGATGGAGCACTAGTTTAGCGGCGACCGATACAGAACACGGTAACAAAATATAGTAGCGACCGGTGTGAGATTGAGTGACTAAACTAAAATGACAGCTTGATGCACTAGTATTTTAGTCGCCCAGATAGTTACGCCCGATACTAATGCTCTAAGTTACGATCTATAGCGAAAAATTAAATAAAATTATGCGAAATCGCAATACAATCTTGCTTTTTTTTTAATTTTGGGTATAGAAATGATGCTCGCTACTACTACGCTGTACTTTCAATCCAACGCTCCAGTACGGGGTATTGTGTGCCCCTCGCCTGGCCCTGAGTTCAGATGTAGATTGGAGGTTCCCAAACTTGCTATATCAGGCAATTTTAGCCCCAATTATCCACACAAAGTTCGGACCTCCTTCACTGCTTATCAGACGATACGCCTTTAGAGCGAATGATTTAGTCAGGATGCACCTTCGAAAGGACTTCTTCATTCTCTAAACTATTTGTCGTTACCAGTCAATCTTTGAAAGAAGTCCTATTTTAATCACTAATATACAAACACACGGAAAAAAACCGTTCCCAAAAATTAAAATTGAACGTTAACGGATCCTGGCACGGAATGGACAAGAATGAAAAGAAATAGAAGTAGAAGGCCACTAATATACGAACACCACCGGGACGCTGTTCTCAATGACCCTTGCTACAAACCTTAAGGAAGCCCCTGTTTCTCTCATCGTAGTCCAAGAGCCAACGACCAGCTGGTCCTGCGTTAGAGTTGCGAGAGGAGTCTTCCAAAGTCCTATTAATGGCAAGTGTGATCAGCCAACGAACGCTTCCCGCCTTGATCGTATCGTTTTTTTCAGCAATAAAACACTCCATCAGCTGAGGTCGTCATTTATTATCAGAACGTTGGTGGAATGCATGTCCCTGGTGGATGATTCTCGAATTATTTCAAGCTATGTTGTTGGAGATCATTGGGAAATATTCCACTGCGATCGAACCACGACAAATAGCAGAACACGACGTCTGGTCTTGTAGCAGTAAGTTGTAGCCTGAAAGCGCAATAGATTCCATAAAGTTCGTGGCACATGTTTCGGAATCTATTCAGCTTGGAGGCCGCCAACTGTTTCTTCGTGCGGATTCCTCCGGATCGAACTCGAAACTTGGAACTTATTGACACACGTTGTCTAATTTTATAATTTGCTATGGATTAAGCGACACCCGATGGTGAATTTATTATCCTGGTCGACTAGCAGGCGTTTCATGGACTTCAACTCATAGCGGTTATCTTAGTCGCGATTATAAAAGTTCTTCATTCCGGTTAGTTGACGACAAATTTCCTTAAACTTTGTCAACACCGCCTACAGTAATGTTCCGTGAGCAAACCAAGCTCGCGGCCATGTCAATATTAATTTAGAAACAATATTCAGAATAGCCTCTGAACTCAAAAAATTGTTTAACCCGGGCCAGATGGCGTTCCCTCATTTTTTCTCACACTAACATCGCTTGTCTTCTGGATCCACTGTTCCAAATCTCTCTTTGAAGCGGCACTATCCCATCATGCTGAAAAAATACCAATGTTCCACTTTTATAAAAACGGAAGTAAGTGCGACAATCACCGGGAGATCATATAGCGATGTATGGAAGCTTTTTGAGCTGGTTGTCATGGATTTTAAAAACCCACCAATGATGCGATCTTTCAATTTATGATGTGAATTTCAGTCACTGGGCATGGATATTTCTCTATCCGATAACCTAATTAATAACCCCGTTTAAAGCTCCATCCGCACGATGACTTTCTGCAATCAAACCGTATTCTGCACGTGCTCAGCTACTCAGAAGCCATAATCGATCGAAACACGCATCAACGAACGTCATCGCAGCGTAATTCGCAAAGGCCCAAACAGAACTCCCCGAGAAAAAAAACTGTTTTCATCTTTCATCTCTTCAGCATCACACGCACCACCCCGGTTCGTTGCCGCCACGCGACTCACACGAACAAATTGGCCGTAAATCAATTGGATTGAACTTGACTGCGCCACGGTCGGGATTATGCGAATAATCTCGCTCCAATACTGTTTTCCGGCATTGCATCAACCGTCCTACCGGGTCAGAGTGACTGGCTATCGATTTTCCGACCCGGAAAATCTTCGTTTCGCATCTAACTCACACAGATAAATTTACTATTCACTATACAGCGGGGAAACCGGTATCCAGCATCCTAACTGAATGCGCCTTTTAATACGGCATTGTTCAGTGCGCAGTTCTTCTGCTCATCCGATATAACTTCGATACTATAACTATAGATCGAACCGGCATTGTCTCCACCGCGCCAGACACCGGCCACGTGCAATTCTGCCAAACTTTCCAAACTTATTTTCCAAACCCATTTAAATGTCGTTAGATGCATTCTCTTTTGCGGTTTTTGTTTTGGTTGCAGTTAAGGAGTGGCTCGTTTCATTATCACCCGTACGCCTCACTCGCCTCACGTCGACAGGTTGACTCATCCAACGGTTATTCATACCATACCGTCGTCGATTTGTTCACGTCTCGCTACTTCTTCCATTCTCCTCCATCTTGGAAGAAGTTTGTCTTGTGACTGGCTTCGTCAGATGGTGGTTCTTAAAAATTTCTTGATTTGCAATGAGATCACGGCTCAAAATTGAAATTTGGTTGTTGGTTCACTTTTCTCAGTGGATAAGAATCGATTAATCGAGAGGATTATTAAATTTTAGCTAATATTTGCTAACTGATTGACGGCTTGTTGTCACTCATAACACTTCGCCACTACCACCGATATAGAGGAAACCTCACACCAAAGTGATTCGTAATAAATAATACTGTATCTTGTTCACAACTTGGGTGATAAGCACTGATGGAGGAACACACCCATTTCTCTGAGGCACGTTCCAGTCACGCGAGATGATAAGGAAAGCGTCAAACAGTCTGCTCCCAGGCGGATTCTTATCAATCTCGGTCATATTTACAAACATTGCATCCACCCGAGGTTCGAGTGGTTGGCCAAAAATATTACGACAAATCCCGCTGCAGACGAACTGGGGTGCAAAGGTGGGAATACCACCATCACAGACAGACTCACGGTAAGAAACAGAAAGAGAGAGGGCAGGGCTGGGCCCTCGCCCGATTTCACTAATGATGACGAATTTCTAACCTGCATTCGCTGGCCGCATCCCGCTGCCTAGACATAATGCTAACACGAATCCTAACACTAAATACATCTTGGACCACTTGTTGTAACGTTACGCGTTGCACATTTGACCGAAGCGATTCGATCCGTTCGGCCAAATTCTTGCTGGATGCAACTTTAAGAATTAAAAATAAAGCACTCTGCCACTGCTTCTACTGCCCCGACAAAGAAGCCACACGTACACCTCGACTGTATGGTACACACGCGCGCACTCACACAATGCTGACCAATAGATGGAATGTGTGTGGAGAGCTCCGAACAGAGCGTTCCGAATGGTTCACCTCCAAATTGACGCGTAGTCGTGTTCGTCGAAAATGGCACTTCTAACCGGCGCGAGGTCCGATCCCAAACTGAATGCGAGAGGCAGATGTTGAATGAGCCAAACTGGTTAATGAATCGAAGACCGTCGCTTATGTTACTATACGGTTATGGTGAACGTGTGTTGGTGCGAGCGGGCGAAGAGAGGATGAGAACATAGGACGGGAGATAATGTTTGAGTGCGGGAAAATGTCGTTACGTTCGGAGCACGTGTTCAGTGCTGTGAAATTGAAATTGATAGATGATTGACTGACAACGACTTGTAAAGTATTGTCACTATTTTGTCGGATATTTCGCGGACACACATCACAAGACCCCTCAAAATATATACAAGCTAATCTAGTAATCTGCGAACTTCTATCGCTTGGCCATCATTTTAGTCTTGTTCATTACTTTTTCCGACGTCAACCGAGCAACAACCCCCAAGAGTGGATTGCGGTGTTAGCATCAAGAAAGATTTTAGTGGTCCTTCGAACCGGATTACGACTTGACTTCAGGTAATTTGATGGGTTTAGTTTTGCTTTTAGCATTTCAGTTATGTACGTGCTAACACAAGGGTTAGCAGAAAACATTTAGAAAGAGAAGTTGGAGTTAACTAACATGAGGGTTAGCAAGAACTCTTTCGATACTTGGGTTGATGAAACATCCGAACCAACATTTGGGTTGGCAAAATTTTAGTAAAATAAACAAAATGGTTGGAAAAGTGAAAACTTTGTCAAATGGTTCGATAAAACAAAAGGGCGCACACGTGGGGGCTGGAAAAAAAAAAAAAACACAGAGAGGAGAAATAGCGGTGTGGAGAGTGGTGCTGTAATCTCGACAACCCGTGAGTTTAATAAATTTCTCATCATCTCACACATCTCACTCGCGCTCTATTTTTTTTGTTTTATTTATTTAAAGAAAAAAAACATTCTCGCGGCGGGCGACAATATGATCAATTTTAGTAATTCTTCGAAAACAATGATAAAAATATTGTATCTTCCGCCCAGCACTTTATAGTATTTTGTGTTTTTCTTTATATGGCAGAGCTGACAAAAGTTATTCACGTCATACAAAACACAAAAAGAAAAAAAAAGTCACCTTCACCGATTTGAGCTATGCGCCGTCTTTTCATTTTCGTCGTGTTGCACCCAAAGCATGAAGATAGTCATGCATTCATAGTCAACGGCGATGTTTCATATTTCTTCTTCGTGGTCTGGATTCACAACGACTCGAGCAAATAGTTTGCCTTCCTTTATACAATTTTCCGTCGCGCTAAATTTGTCGCGTCGCATGTGTTTCGTCCAGTGTTTGACGTTGTGCGTGATTTTTTTAGTTGAGGCACGACGATGAGACGAGTGAAACGAACTGACTATGGATTGTATGTGTATAATGGACCCTGTGCGTATAATGGACCCTCTGGCATATTATTGTAATTATTTCGTTATTATCGTATTTCACCTTAGCAAGTTCAGTTAAAACACATATCAACACTAAAACAAAGGTTAGGATATGATTCTTCTCAATTGTTACACATAAAACATCATTATTAATTATTTTTACCTGATCACTATCGTATTTTGACGGCATGACTTTTATGATCAATCCCCCTAAAAGTGAGATAAAAATACAACTTTTTTTGAATTTTGAGATAGAGAGTTGATGTAGTTGTAGAAAAAGTCAACACAAAAAACATTGCTGAAGACATATAAATCGTAAGTTTCACCCAATTCGAGATAGAGAGCGTTTTCTACGAACTAACCTCCAAAAACACATCTTTCATCGAAACATTTTTTTTCTCTATTTTAAGGACAAAATAATGTTCTATAAAGTTATTTGCAATATCAAAATACAAAACTTTCTTGAATATACTTTACCTGAATTATTTCTGTGAGATGAGTTATTGAAGTTATGTTACTATAATTAAACCGATTATGATTTCAATTATTATTAAACATTTATATTTTCAATGCCGTTTTTAATTTCAACCGCTTCTTTTGCTATCATTGCTATCGTTGGTATCAGTATAAAATTGAAATATCCTTCAATCCTCTTGCCTCTTGAATTTCTGCAGATAGCTGACCAATTTGAACAAGGAAATGATTAATCACGGTCGATCCATGTTTGAATACTTTATAAACGATATTCGGTATACCAAGGGTATAAACTGACCAGCAAACGCTCATTTTCTGACAGTAATAAAAAAAAAGAATTTAAATGGACGCGCATAATTTCCAACCAATTGTTAGTCAAAGCAAGTGTTAACAAAGAAATTGTTTGCAATGTTTCATACAACAGACCAGATTCAGTCGACATCAGGCCTAAATTTATATCAAATATTCCACGAGCCCATTAGCATTAGCAGTAGCATTCTGCATAGCAAATGTGCATTAGATATCGCAGAAAATTACACGTTTACGTTCACTGAATGTACCAGCTCTTGAAGTTGAATTTTTATCTCACTTTTAGGGGGATTGATCACAAAAGTCATGCCGTCAAAATACGACACTTGTCATATCCATCAACTTTGCCAAAGACGCTATCGCTCTAGCTCCACTATTTAAGGAGCTATCAGTTTAAAGCGTTAAAATCGACTTTTTGACCACTGTGCAGTGTACGGGAACGAATATATTTTGAACATGTATGTATTTTGGTCACTTTGCTGTAAAATACATTATACAGGGTGTACGGTTCCTTAATGCAAATATGTTCATATGTTGTATAATAAATCACACTAAATCACTCCGGACTCACGAAATGTTCCCGCACAAACATCTGATATTGCTTACCTTGATGAAACATTTCTTAAATAATAAATAATTGACTTAAATAGCTGCCTGCTGCGTTTTCGTATTCTTCACTCGTTCAAACAACTTTTGCTTTGATCCTCTCTTCCAAGGCATCTTATGCCAAACTTCCTCAAACACTGGAGTGGTGGAGTAGAAGCCTTTATCCTTAGTGGTTAGGATTCGATGATACTTCGATGTTTCTTCATCTTCCATCTAACATTCCATCAACGTTTTCGATTCACTCGACGGTAGACATCTTGCTGTATCTTTTTTGGTTGATTATTGGAATATTTTTTGGAACTGATTATATATAGTAATCCGTTTTTCGCATGTAACATGTATAATTTTATTTTCTGGCGGATCCAAAGACAGCTCTCGAAAGAGGAACTAAAATGCTTCAACTTTGCTCAAGGAACTGATTATTTATAGCCATCAAGAAAAAATTATGGCCTCTTTTCGAAATAAGCAGAAGAAATAATTGCTGTTTTAATTATGCCAACACTTTCGAACGATGAAAGCTAAATCGAATGAGTGTATTCACTCCAGCGCGATCCATTCACTGACAGCGCGATAATGTTGCCGCTGTGAATGTCAAAAGTGGCGCTGTTTCATTTTACAAGCCATTCCATCTTACAAGTTTATCCTCTATTGGTATCTTTTTATACCGAAAAAAAAATTCCGTAATTTTTCATCCAATACAAAATATAAACCAGAGACTTTTAAATCATAACGTTAGAGACAATTTTCATATGAATAATCAAAAGTTCATAAACTACGTTGAGGTTCTACGATGGACTGACCATGATCTACGTTTCATTTACATGTTTAAAATTTCCTATGAAAAAAGCCGAAAAAGGGGGAAGAGGGTTAAGAAATACTTAAAAATTAGTCGACGTGGCTTATGAATAACCTCGTACAGCCGTAGAGGACGTCTTTGCCATTCTTAGATTTTACAACCAAAGCATATCGGTTTTCGTCATTCACCATCTATGGTGCGACGATTTCAAAATATTCATGCATCATCAAAACGATGACTATAATTCTTCGCATATTTTTTGTTGCGTGACTAGGAAGGGTATGTGACGAACAACTAGTTGGCGACATCTTACTTGTATGGCGTTGCAACTTTATTGTTGCACGACGAGAGGCTTCGCGTTGTAAGTCAACATGTTTCGTTGCACGGCATTGAAGGTAACAGACCTCGTCGCTACTGTGGTTGTATGTGCTTTGACGATGACTTTTTTCAGCCCTGATTACAGGTGCAACTATATCGGATGACGATAACCAACTCTATGGTACGTGGTAAAATCGGATTACGACCGTATGGTAGTGCAGCGGGATCATGCTATATTCAGGATAAACGCTTTATTCAACACAATGGCCACTTTCCGAGGGGATCGGGGGGACAAGGACTAACTGCATTCGAACAGGAAATCGCACCCAAAACCCGGGAACACACGATTTGTCGTGCAGCCAGCAAGGACTCCGTTCGTTCTCTCCTTCTTTTCGGGCCATGGGGATAACTGGTTGGAATGGTTCGACAAAATCAATGCTTTGATTCAACGCCGAAACTCGTTAGCCATGATACAAAAGTTCGAGTATCTGAAACTATCCCTGCGTGGTCCAGCCTTGGGATCTATTGACTCCTTACCGACTATTGAGGATAACTACAATAATCCAAAAATTGCTGGTTCACAACCACACGAGAGAGCTTTTCGAGCTAAAAGCAGCGGCTGAACTGCGGAATTTGTTTGATTCGGCTAGAAAGCACCTACGCTGCCTTGAGAATCTCAAACAACCTGTGGCATCTTGGAATGCGATGCTTATCTACCTAATCTGTATATATAAAAATGGATTTCTGTCTGTCTGTCTGTCTGTCTGTCTGTCTGTCTGAACCTACTGAACCTCGGAAACTACTGAACCGATCAGCGTGAAACTTTGTATGGAGAAGTTTGGCGGGGAGGAAGTTGAGGCCCCTCCCTTCTCTGGAAAGGGGGGCTCCCATACAAATGAATCACAAATTTCTGCATAACTCGAGAACTGATCAAGCAAAGGAACCCAAATTTAGCATGCGGAAGTTTTTGGAGGCAAAAATGTGTCTATGGTAGTTTGAGACCCCCCTCTCTAGAAAGGGAGGCGCCCATACAAATGAAACAGAAGTTCCTGCATATCTCAAGAACTAATCAAGCAAATGGACCCAAATTGGGGGGGCATGTGGGGTTTTCTGGAGGCGAAAAATGTTTCTGGTGGTTTGAGACCCCTCCCCTCTCCTAGAAGGGGTGCTGTCATACAAATGATACTGAAATTTCTCAAAAAGCTGAAAGTTTGGCATGCGGGGATTTTAAAGGCAATAAATGTTTCTACGGTAGTTCGAGACCCCTACTCTCTCTCTCTCTCTCTCTCTCTCTCTCTCTCTCTCTCTCTCTCTCTAATAGGGGGGGGGGGGCTCCCATACAAATGCAACACAAATTTCTGCATAACTCGAGAACTAATCAAGTAAATAGAACCACATTTGGCAGGTGGAGGTTTTTGAAGGCAAGAAATGTTTCTAAGTTGACTCGAGCCCCTCCCTTCTCTGAAAGGAGGGCTCATATACAAAAGAAACACAAATTTCTGAATAACTCGAGAACTTATCGAGTTAATGGAACGAAATTTGGCATGTAGAGGTTTTCGAAGGCAAGAAATGTTTCTATTGTGGTTTGAGACTCCTCCGCTCACTGAAAGAGAGGTCTCTCATACAAATGAAACACGAATTTCTGCATAACTCGAGAACAAATCAAGCAAATGAAACCAAATTTGGCATGTGGATGTTTTTGAAGGAAATAAATGGTTCTAAGGTGGTTTGAGACCCCTCCGCCTTCTGGAAGGGAGACTACCATAAAAATGAAACAATTTTTTTTGCATAGCTCGAGAGCCAATGAAGCAAATGAAACCAAATTTGGCATGTTGAGGTTTTTGGAGGCAAGAATGTTTCTATGGCAGTTCAATACCCCTCCCCATTTTGAAGGGGGGGGGCTCCCATACAAATAAAAAGCAAATTTCTGGATAATTCGAGAGCTAATCAAGTAAATGATTCCACTTTTAGCATATGGGGGTTTTTGGAGGCTAGATTTCTATATGCATAAAAATGAATTTCTGTCTGTCTGTCTGTCTGTCTGTCAGACCCTTATAGACTCGGTTGCTACAGAACCGATCGCTGTGAAAATTTGTATGCAGGGGTTTTTGGGGATGGGGAAAGTTCTTATGAATGTTTGAGTTGATACTCTGGAAGGGGGGCTCTCATGCAAATGAAACACAAATTTCTGCATTACCCGAGAACTAATCAAGCAAATGGAACCAAATTTGGCATGTGCGGGGGTTTTAAAGCAATGATTGTATGGTGATTTGAGACCTCTCCCCTTCTGACAGGGGAGCCAATCATACAAATGAAATACAAATTTCAACAAAAAATGAGAATTATCCAGGTAACTGAAACACAAAACGTGTATTTCTCGGGAAAGAAGCATGTTCTGATAGAAGTTTGAAACCAAGGGTGAGTCGCTCAGCACAAAATCACTTGTGCCGATTTTTTTTTAAAGTGCCTTTATACGTTACGATGAACCTTGCTGTTCCAATCGTGGTGCCAAAAGGTGCCGGCGTGTGCCACGGTAACTTGATAGTTCAATCGTTATGGTTTGGCTACGCCTGGCAACCAGCCGATTGTTTAGTTTTGCTTTGCCAAATTTTTGCAGGCGATTTGGGTCTTAGCCAAGGGTTTTGTTGCGAAAATCGCGTTTTAATACCTTTTTGTTGAGACAGTAAGTTTGGGTGACAAATGGAGCTGAAGAAGCTAATCGCTGGAAGTAAGTACGAGAATTCTTCTGTGCTGTTGCACATTTATGATTGATTTATCCACTTTCTCACCAGTCCACGCACCACCTACGAAAATTATGAACGCGACGCAGCTCCACTCTGATTCGTAGTTTCTTAAGATGTTCCTCTGTCTGAATCGCAGAGGCATACACACTGTGCTGCAGCAGGAGGGTGATTAGTAACACTTGATGTCGATGTGTCCGGATATGTTCGTCGTCGTTTTCTTTAAGAACATTCTAGCATTCGAAAATGAAGATTATTGCTATGCCTGATCAGACTGTAAATGTGTCAAATATGTAATAATCTTAAATATACTTTATTGAAAGCAAAATGCAGCCTAATTTTCTCGTACAATACACATGAGTGCTGTTCAGAATCTTTGTCGAACAACTCGATTATGTTGGATGTGACGGTTGTGGAATTGAAACCATTTCTGCACATGATATCGCTGCTTGGTTATATCTTCGAAAAGTACATCTGTCAAAAGTGTGCCACACATGTTCCATTATGGTGTAAGATTTTCGACTACGGCGTGCCTGGCACACTGTTCTAAGCGACTAACCCCTTGTTTGAAACCCTTCTTAGTCAAGAAAAAAAACTCAATCCTAAAACCAACCATAAAAGTGCCAGTTCTATTAAATTTGCATTCATTTAGTTGCAAGCGTACAAGCGCACGCACCGGGTTCAGCTAGTGGCAAATAAATTGTATCCAACTACTTGCCGAGAATGGGGATTGGTCGCATCAGGAACTATTCCGCTCTCTACAAACAACTGGAGAACTTCGTGCCCGATAGGTGTCAAGTGTTGGACGCGATGCCCATGAAGCGGAAATCCACAGCTGATTCTAACATCACCACACAAAAGCGATTCAAGGCAGAAGTCAAAACGTTTACAATAAAGAAGCCATCCGGACCCCAAACTTGTGCCCCGGGGGGAATTTTTTTTTTTCTGGGGGCGGGGGGGGAAAAACCCTTTTGGCCCCGGCCCCGTTGGTAAAGCATTTCAGTTGCACATTTGACACTCCAAGAACACTGTAAACTGACTTTTAAGTGCAAATTTAACAAAAGCTCCATCACGTTCCTGAGCCATGGGTTAGACGACACCGGATTTCACGTTGACGAAGGGAATGTAAAAGCGATTAGAAGATTCAGACCTCCTAAAAGCATCTCTGAGCTGAAGAGCTTCTTGGGACTAGCATCATTCGTCAGTCGCTACATCAAAGGTTTTGCAAACATCACAAACGCACTATGGACTGCAACAACTGCTAAAACTGGTTCTGGGGACCCGAGCAACTTAAAGCTTTCGAAACCGTTAAACATCGAACTACCCGTTGTGCATCAACGCTAGGATACTTTTCAGACGGCGATAAAACAGGGCTCCTACCGCCCTAGGAGCTGTCTTAGTTCAGGAGAGTCCAACCAGACATCCTTGCATCATAAGTTTCGCATCGAAATCCCTCACATACACTGAAAAACGGTACGCGCAAAATCAACGGGAAGCTTTGGCCACCGTGTGGGCGGTGAAACATTTTTCTTTCTTTCTCTTAGGACGCCACTTTACACTACGAATTGACGCACAGGGTATCACGTTCATATTGAACCGTTCTCGCGAAAACTCAAAGAGAGCTCTAACGAGAGCTGACTGATGGGCACTGCGCCTTAGCCCATACAGCTACGACGTGGAGTTCATACAAGGCCGCGAGAATGTCGCTGACCCACCTTCTCGATTGAATGTGGGCAATGATATGCATTTTGATGAACAGCATAGTCCTTGGGAGGTCGCCGTACTTGAGGCTAATGCAGTGGGGTTTCTTGACTGAAAAAGAGCTCCGCGAAGGAACAGCTACTGATGCAACACTACAGAGTGTGATCGATGCACTAGAAACGCAAATCTGGCCACAACTGTTAAAGCGGTTCGAAAGTGTATCAAATGACCTGTCACTTCACAACGGAATTTTGATTAAGAATGAATGCGCCGTGGTTCCGAGTAAGCTTCCCGAAAAGACCTTAACTCTGGCTCATGACGGGCATCCGATGGCTGCCAAGCTGAAAAGCATTTTGCGACAACGAGTATGGTGGTCTGGCTTAAGCACCGATGCCGAAGAGTGGGTCAAAATCTGCCGCATCTGTGCAACAAATGGCTAACCTGAGAAGCCAACGTCCTTGAGAAGACTACTAGCTCCACAAGCTGTTTGGGAAACCATAGCGGTAGATTTTAACGGACCGTATGCAAGATTTGGAGGAATATCAATCCTGCTGATCGTTGATTATCGTTCTAGATAAATAGATGTTGTACCTACGTGAAATTATAATTCTAGCCCTTTCCTGTCACAGATTCTTGATTGATCGACCGGTGAAATCGACCAGCTTCGACCTGACCACGCAAGTGCTAGACGCGGTGTTCGAACGAGAGGGATTACCGAAATCGATTCGGTCAGACATCTTAATCTCAAACAAATATCAGCGGTCTTCTAGATGCACCTTGTGGTCCTACCTTACCACAAACCATAATCCGGCGGTCTTCCAGACGCGCCTTACGGAACACCGTAAACCTTCAAAAACATCACATGTCCTTTTTGAGCATATAGGTACATGTATCATTTACACTTTATCAGTTTTAGCACCAGCTCACCAAATGGTCTTTCAAACCGTTTTTGTGATGCTCCTAACCTCAAACATATTCCAGCGGTCTTCTAGACCCGCCTTGTGGTCTCTCCTCACCACAAACCATAATCCGGCGGTCTTCCAGACGCGCCTTACGGAACACCGTAAACCTGCAAAAACATCACATGTCAAGCATATAATGTGTCATCTACACTTTATTCTAACCTCAAACATATTCCAGCGGTCTTCTAGACACGCCTTGTGGTTTTCTTAAGCACAAACCATAATCCAGCTGTCTTTGCGATTTTTTTTTCAGTCGCAAATCAAAACCCAAATGCCAGGTTCCATCATATTTCTTTATAAATTTCCAGGCAATTCATAATAATGGCCTGGCAGGATCGCCAATGTGGAGCTTTAGCTTCCAGAAGCTACCGAAACATTTGGAACTGGTGGGTACCTACCGAAGCGTCCGTTCGTGTCGACAGTCAGAGAAGTAAGAGGACGAGCCGAGTTGGTTGCTAGCCTACTTCGATGCTTTCGGGAGCTTGTGGCAGTGGGTGGCTGTCACATGATGCGGGTTACAGCCAATGGGGCAGTGAGCGACTAACATCTCTAACCGAGGGATATAGATACCG
>JAHHFK020001388.1:0-87760 GCA_024533555.2 Aedes koreicus
GACGGCGGCTGCATACTCAAGGATGCTACGGACCAAGGTGCAGAACAATGTTTTTTGTGCGTATATATCTGTGAACTGCCAGGTATGACGTCGAATGAGTCCGAGAACCGCGGAGGCTTTTGCCGTGACAAGTGCGACATGTTCGCTGAATTTCAACTTGGCGTCGATTGTAACACCGAGGTCGCAGATGGAGGATACACGCTCTAGTGAGCCAGAGCCAACTGTGTATTGATGCGTGATGGTGACACTCCTGCGGGAAAACGTTGTCGCCTTACATTTTCCTGTATTTAAACTCATACCGTTTTCATTACACCACTGCATTACTTCATTGATGTCGTTTTGCAAGACGAGGCAGTCGAGTGGGGTCGTTATGACTCTAAATATCTTCAGGTCGTCGGCAAACATTTGCTTGAATGATGAAATACGCGGGCACACATCGTTGACAAAAAGAACGAATAGAATTGGCCCAAGCAAATTCCCTTGTGGTACTCCAGAGGTAATTACGAATGCATTCGATCGGGCAACATTTATAGAAACAAAGGACTGGCGGTTGGTCAAATACGAAAGAATCCATTCAACTACAGGGTGGCCACAGAACCGGGAAAACTGGGAAAACCGGGAATTAACCGGGAATTTTAAAAAACCGGGAGAAACCGGGAAAAAACCTGGAATTTATGTTCACATAATTAATTATAATTTAGGTTGTGTGTGATTATCATCGAACCTGTAGTTGTTACTATCTTAGCGTGTTCATCCATAACGATCTGTGAAATTCTAGAGTGTGTCAATTGATTTACCTTCTATGAATATCTTGGCTCATTCTCGAAGTGTGTCGCAACGTGTGTTTTGACGTCTAATCTCTTTTCTCTTTCAAGCGCATAGAAACTATAGGACTTGCTGTCAGGCAAACGTTTCCCTATCAAAACAATTTACAATCGTCCTATGCGTTTGAAAGAAAGGGGATTAGACATAAGAAAACCTAATAACCTAGTAATTAATCCCTCGTTCACTTTTTCGCTTTGTTGGTGATACTGAGATCATATTTGTCGCCCAGTTCCAACAATTTTATTTGCGAATTAACACTCATCTTATTTCAACAGCCGTTTTTTTTTTTGTAATTATAAGAAGCGATACTTGTGTAGCATTACCACAATAACCGAAAACGGCTTTAAATCAAATATTTAGCTATCTTGTTGGAATTCTCCTTTATTGTTATTTAGTACAAGCAATGATGGTGCGAAATCTCCTTATCCCGTTTTGTCGTTTTGGCTACGCGTTTCTTTTTTTTTTTTTTGGCAGGAGGTCTGTATTTTCTTCGTTCAATTTTTCTTCCTCTGTTAGCTGTTCATACTGACTGTCAAAACCATCAAATATTCGAACACATCAATAGATCATTGCACGATGGCGTCATCAATGCAGTTTTGACAGTTCAGGGAGCGGTTTGAGATTTTGTGATCTAAATTTATTACGATTAAAGTAAAACAGCCGGAAAACAGAAACCAGTGCTTATTACTAAATCATTTCCTGAATCTGCGAGCATCTCCAGGAGTGTTGTAGTTCTAGATTCATTTTATATGTCAGTTATAAATTTTTCTCTTGGGAAAATATATAACAAACATACCCTCTCTTCAGCAGCAGTTCCAAATGTTGTTCTAAACCTAAAAACTTGAATGTGTGTGTATAATTGATTCTCAAAACTTCTGTGGGCATACTCTCAGAATTCCTTAGGAATTCTCCTCAAATTTCCGCTGTAATTCCTCTCAGAACTCCTTTGGTATTTCCCTCAGAATTACTATCCCCTTCGAATTTCTCTAGAAATCTCAGAAATCGTCTGAAATTTTCCTCAGAATTCCCTTAGAATTTTTTTTTCGAATTCCCCTAGAATTCTCCTCAGAATTCAGTTGCAATTCTTCATAGGATTTTTTCTGGAACTCTCCCTTTAATTCATTCGCAGTTTTTCTAAGAATTCCTCTGGAGTTCTCCTCAGTGTTCTTCTGCAATTGTCATCAGAATTCCTGTGGAATTAATTTTGGAATTACACTGAAATTCTCAAAATTCCCCTCAAACTGCCTTCAGAAGTCCTGCGGAATTCTCCTGCAGTCCACTGGAATTCTTCTCAGAATTTCTCATGAATTCTTACTAGAATTTCTCTAGTATTCTCCTCAGGATTCTTCTTAAATTCTCATCAGAATTCCTCTGGAATTTCTCCAGTATTCTTCTGGAATTTTCCCTCATAATTCCTTTGGGATTCTTCTCAGAACTTCTTTGGAATTCCCCTTAATATTCGTCTAAATCATTTTCGGTTCTATATCTAATTTAAGTATTCCACAATATGAAGAAATTCTCGAAAAACTTTTAAAATCAAAGAAATAGGGAAATGATGGTAATAACAAAGAAATAAAGATATGATGGTCCGCGAGTTCAGACTTGTTGCTGCAACTTGAAATTATTAACGAAAAAGTAGAACGTATACAAGATTCAAACAGATGCACGACCGGACGTTGATTCAAAGTTTGACGTTTGACTTGATTCCATAGACACTACCAAATTGACAAAAAAATATAACTTGGATGAAACGCGTTTCAAATTTGAACAAAAATAGAACAACGTAGTATTCCAGTTTTAAATTTTAACATGAAACTGTTCAAAATTATCCAACTAGAATGCTTTGCTGAAGTTGCCTTTGTTATAAATCCAGTTCTTTCTTGTAACGACCATACACTCCTGGAGATGCCCTAATCATTCAGAATCCAGAGAAAAGTCAATGAAAAATTTCGTTTGAGCGGTTCTTATTCTAACACCTGGAAAACAAGCTTCCTGAACTGTCAAAAAAGTGAGGTTAATGTATTCCGTGTAATGATCTATATAAAAAAAAAACTGTTTCGGAACTCGGCTCTCCTTTTGACATTTTTTTTCTATTCGAATTCAAACTTGATAAAGCGAAATGTTTTGTTCTCGCCGAAGAAGAAGTGGGTAGAGATGAATTTTATTTCCTAGAGTAAAATTGGGTTTACACTTCAAGAAAACTGTAATGTTTGTGTAGACTTATTTCCTGCCACGGGAATTCAAATCCCGGGTTCCATTTAAAACACACAAGCGCACAAATCCAGTGACGCTTTTCCCGACCTGTAAACCAGTCATAAACCGGGAAATTTTTAACTTTTAATCCGAGAAAACCGGGAAAAAACCGGGAATTTGAAAATGAAAATTGAGTGGCCACCCAATTGCCCAGTATTTCTCAATTGGGCGGAGCTCTGGCGTGTTGGGAGGGCTCTTGTCCTTGGGAACCACCTGCACGTTGTTGGCGGCGTACCACTCCATGGCCTTTTTACCGTAATGGCAAGATGCCAAATCCGGCCAAAACAGTACGGAACAACCGTGTTTCGTCAGGAAAGGCAGCAGACGTTTATTCAAACACTCTTTCACGTAAATTTCTTGGTTGACAGTCCGGAAGCTATGAAAATGCTGCTTTTCAAGCCACAGGTACAGATGGCTTGCCAAACCAGATATTTCTGTGCGAACTTTGACAGTTTCGTGTGCTTGAAAATATCTGCTACCTTTCCCCTTCCTTTTGCCGTATAAAACTCCTGTCCCGGAAGCTGCTTGTAGTCGGCTTTGACGTAGGTTTCGTCGTCCATTACCACGCAGTCAAACTTCGTCAGCATCGTCGTGTACAGCCTCCGGGATCGCGCTTTGGCCGTCGTATTTTGTTTATCATCGCGATTTGGAGTCACTACCTTCTTGTAAGTCGATAGTCCGGCTCGTTTTTTGGCTCGATGCACGGTTGTAGACGATACACCCAGCTTATTTGCGGCATCTCGGAGAGATAGGTTAGGGTTTCGCTTGAAACTACCGGCAACTCTCTTTGTCGTCTCAGCGGCTTCCGGTTTTCGATTTCCCCCCGATCCAGACTTCCTGGCTGTCGACAAACGTTCCCCAAACACTTTAATTACATTTGTAACGGTTGATTTGGCAACTTTTAGCGATTTTGCCAACTTTGCGTGCGAGTAGCTCGGATTTTCGCGATGCGCGAGCAAAATTTTGATACGCTGCTCTTCTTGCTTGGACGGCATTTTGACAACTGAAGAGTGAATTCCAAAATCAAAATAGGAGCAACATTCTACACACACACACCTTCAAAATGAGGGGTGTTCAGGTTTTTTAAATGCAAAATTGAAAGAAATACGTCAAGTTGATATTGACCAAATTTTGACCGTATCGCCCTTTATCGTTGGATGCTAGTGCTGAGATAACGTTTGCGTGATTTACGTAAAACGTTCCGTAAATTTCGTAACGCTGGGTTCCACCATGGTTGCGCTGAAGTCGGTCTCCTAACACGTCGTAGTAGTGGAACTCGTGCATATAAAGTTTCATACAGCTTGTCATAGAAGTAGTCAGCTGCAGCGTCGACGGAATCGCCCTCCAGAATCTGATGCCAATGGATGGTAGACAGTTCGTTATTCAACGAGACGAAGTCGCAAAGCCTGAAATTCAAATCAGATGGATTTGAATCGCACTCGAAATTCATTGGTGAACTACCGTAGGCGTCTAGTTTTAAGATGAATGGTCTATGATGGTGATCGATGTCCAGTAGTGGAATCGGAGGCTGAAGCAGAGTGACAGCGTCTGGTTTAGTAATAAAGGCCAGGTCTAAAAGTCTTCCATTCTGATTACAGAGTGTTTTGATTGGGACAAGTCCGTTAGTGAGCATCAGTTCCGTGAGAGCCATTTCCTGTTCGGTGGATGCGTTTGATGGTAAATATCCGTTCACATTCTCGTCAAATCTCCAATTCAGATATGGGAGGTTGTAATCGCCCAGTGACAGTATTATATCATTTCACGAGAACCTATCAATGATAGTCTGTAGCGCGTTAGTGTGAGATGTGTATAAATCAGCGCTGGATAGAGGACGGAGCTAGATTCCAGTTATGAATAGCTACGTTTCACTACGTCGGTGTGAACATGCGTTGTTGCTGATGCCACTCAAATTAGTGCTGCTTGATGATGGAAGTGCGGATGTAGACGATGTAGGCACGAATGGGTCGGAGGGCGTAAGAGCTTCTATGATGCTTAGTGGTGAGCGTGACGGTGAGATGGGTCCCGTGTCAGCTGGTGGCAACGGAAATAATTCGGAATCCGTGGTATGAAGAGCAGCAAATGGGTTGACATTTAGGTGGCTGAAACCCAGGGAAACATCAGGTACGGTATAATTCATATCGTATGTGTACTTGCCTGGAGTAGTGTGTTGGAAGACCCCATCACGAATGTCAAAAGCAGGTCCGGAACGACTTGGAGAGAAGCTGCAACTGGATATCACGACTGCTTTGACTGGCTCTCGGGCTTCCGTAGGGCTATGTTCTGTGCGTTTCGGTAGCTGCAGGTGTGCAATCGTATCGTAGGGGTTTATTTCTGTGTAAACGTGGGTGTTTGGTGCACTACAATTTCCATCGGTGTGATGTTTGTTGGCGACAGGTTTGCGATGGAGGGTTTCCGAAATTGTTGAGTGGTGTAGTCCTCAAACTCCCGAAACAAGATACCTTCTGGCCAAGTCGAAGGATCTCATGCGTTTGCCCTCAAAGCTGGATCCAAACCAACTTTGAAGGAGATGAAGGTCATGTTGCTAGTATCAGCTCCTTTGGTTACCAGTTTGACGACCTCGGGGTGCTGGGCCAGATCAAGATTTGCTCGTACCATTGATGCTATATCATCATTACTCACATCAGGTCGTATGCGTGATAAGTAGAGCCAAAATGTATGCGCTGGCTTTTGGATTACTGGAACCGAAACCACGTTTTGCCCTACATGCTTAGAACCCGGACCTTGCACTCGGATGCATTTTGTGGAAGTTCAGGTCCACTTGACCGTTGGAGACAATATAGAAGGTACGGGCTTGGAAAGCTGCATAATTTCCGTCTGCAGATTTTTTATTGCTTCCGTTGAGTCGCTAGCGGAGATATTTCATCGGCTTCTTTCGTGATGGAACGGAGATGAGAATTTTCGAAAAGATCGACAAAGTCATCGCACATCCAGAACAGGTTTTTACGATGTGTTGTGAAATAACTCATAAGCGCACGCGATACTCCCGACCATCCTGAACATGCTAGGTGGAACAAGCATCCACAGTATCCCCGACAAGTAATAAAATCTATGCCTGTGATGGCCTGGCTGCACTTGACGCATTTTTTTCACCACTCATTCTAACAATAAATCGCCTTTAAGTAGGCTCACACCAGTTGCTTTAATCGACCGCCCAACGGGAACGAGAAGTTAATCGAGTTTGTGGCTTGATTGTCTCGATGAGATGGACAATAGGCTCGAAATGCAAGCTCAACAGTCACTTGTAAAACAAAACAATATCGAATTTAATCGCGAATTACTGCTAAACAATCATAACAACACTATTTTCACACACAGTCAACGGGATGTCGATTGATGGACAGTTTACTGGTAATAAATATAATTGGAAACACTCAGATAAATAACAATAAAGACAGAGGCTGCACAATCAAGACGCACAATTCGAGGCACAATATGGCAATGCTATCCTAGGATGAAACCAATTATCCCTTACCCCAACGCGTCACAGCACTTATATTTAGTAACTCAAAGTAAAGCGCCTCTATCGATGAAATTCCCAATTAAACCGGAATCCAATGACACAGATTTGCTGGTCATACCCCGTACAAAAACTCTGCTGAAGACTGTAGATATTTATCACTCAAAACAACTGAGATAGACCTAACTTCCCCCAATTAGTGAAAATCCCATAAGCTGCGGGTATCGATTTTTACGGTCCAAATTGACCGAAAAGATCTGTACCCGACTGTAGTACATCTAGCCCAGGCGAAGCCATCTCCTGTCAAAAGTCAAAAGTACTCATTAGAGTTGTAACACATCGCCACATCCTTTTAGCTCTGTTTGGTAGTCAAGCAGCCAATGGGTATAGAATAAAGATAGCAAAACTTGGCGATATGTTGCCTACTCCTCATTATATACACACAAAAAAGAACCCAACGGAGCAGTTAAGTGTGGGAAGCCAACGTTTGGTATAATTATGTTTACCTACCATTGGGTTCAAATTACTTACTTTTGGGTAGAATTTTACCAGAATTAAGTTATTTATACCCAACGGCCGGTTTACATGATTCTACCCCGCTACACTGAGTACTTTTTTCCAAGCGTGTAGACGTATTAACGCCACGGTGCTTTTTGCCCCAGTTGTAGTTTTGCATAGTTTTGTCTAAATATTCTGAAAATACGTGGAATTGTAATGAAGTTTGGATACTATCTTGAAGTTTTGTTGTGTGCAATACATGTGGTGTGAATTTATTTTAAACCACGGATATTAACGCATGCTAAAAGCTTATTTTAATAACACCATTCACCACCACCAACACAGTCAAGACAATTTCTTCAATTTTGATCATATTTTGGTGTATTTAGTGCCTTATTGTACTACAAAATTATGAGTTTTCAGTTTTATGTAAAATTGATAAAGTATCATTCCATTAAAGCTATAGTTTTGAAGATTTAAGCATATTTATTGAGTGGGTCACTCTACCCCACCAGTGCATTTTGTACTGTTCTCCCCTAATACACATATAGGTTTTTAACTGCACGCTGTGAACGGTTTGTTCTCTGCTCACCTTTATGTGGAACGATGACTCAGAAGCCGATGACGTCCGATGACGTTTGCTGCAGATAGTTGTCATCGCGACAGTTGACAGCTCCCGTTGTTCCCGGTACTGAAATACGATTCGCTGGGAAGCAGAGATCCCATGTCCCAACAGCACCATTCTCCCCTTTAGTTTTTGCACTTATGATATGTAAATGAAGTATATCCATCATTTTCCAGGAAGTTCTCAAAAACTGAGTTCATGTAAGCTGAGATTGGTAAACTTCAATTAGCATCACTAGTGGCAAGGCATGAGTTTATTTTGAAAACCTAACGCAATGACATTTACTTTTCTGCCAATTTTAGAACTCTCGAAAACAACCCACCCTCCAAAAACAACCCCCCAGTTTGAGCTTCACCCCCCCAGCAATCTCGCCAATCTAATTTAGATAAGTCCACCCTCATCACGTCGCCAGCCACGTTGTCATTCACCGGGAGCAAGGACCCAACGCAACCATTCTGCCAAGACAGCACCTTCCACCGTCTGCTCCGGATCGGTGAAAGTGAATTCCAGAGAAAGGTTAGGTCTTCCTCATTTTTGCCGACGCTCGTCGTCGCCAACGGACACGTCAGGCGAAACCAACACTTGAAATAGGGAGGGGTGGGGATGATGATACAATGCGGTCCGCCGTTTTCGCTCATGTATACATAGATTGGGGATTTTCCCTCGAATGGATGGGGACAGGGAAGGTTGATTTCTTCAGATGGACGTCGTCGCCATCGTCGCCGTCGTCGTCGTCGTCGTGGCTGGCCGTCTTCAAGGCGATCGGGATCGTCCTCTTCCGCAAACATGAGCTCTTGGCTACTTGTACTATATTAGAATAGCTGGGATAGTTTAGGGTCATCGCAGTCGTATGGGATTCGGGTGATGAGCTCGGGTTGAAACCTCTAAGCGGGGGGCGAACACTAGTTTTAGGAATACTGTCTGAACGGAGTCGTCGAGCGATGAGATTAGTTTTGTTTTGCGAAAGAACAGTCTCACATGAAAGCTTGCTGGCATAAGAAAAGGGTTACATACGTGATTTCTGTGCATATGCTCATCCAAGAGCAGGGTCATTTCTTTTCCCCGGAGAAGGCAGATGGAATCGAGGAGGAAAGTGAAAGTCGTGTGTGGATCTGTTACATATGTGCTTCTGGGATCAGGGCAGGGCGGTGAAAATGAAGAACTTGGTCGAGGAGAAAACAGAAAGCAAAAAGGATCTGCTTCTACATAGCATAAGGGAATGTGCTAGATGGAGCCGTGGGTGGGGTGTCTTATTTACTCTATATTTGCCCTCGAATGACCAGGATTCTTATATGTGTGTATATTATCAAATTACGTTAGATGGGCGAACAAACAAAACCGTATTTTGCTTGACTCCGAAGAAACCAGGGAACCATCGTGACCAAGTGATTTGATAGGCGGTGAAGATTAATGAAGATGTAAGCCGTGATTACCACGCAGAGGTGGTATTAAATGCTTGGTCACGCGATAAAGGGATTTGTCAGTAGTAATTGCTCCTGTATCTTTACCCTGACTGAACGTCTTAGTTATAAGCAACGCAAAAAATTGATGATCAAAATGGTAACTCTTTCTTCAGTCCAGTGAAGTCCAGACACTCTTGAGAGCGTTTCACCTACGACTTCCTCCGCTGAGTCACCGACCTCCCGTATGCTAATGTGAGCTTTCGGTTCACAAATTTATCACCAGCGTCTAATCTTACCCTCACCTCTGCGTGGATGGCGAAACAAAAAGTCTTAGAAATAAATTAGACAAATTATATTTAAAAAAAATACACAATATATTCGCCAACTCAAAATTCGGTCGTGGGAAGACCCAAGACCGTAAGATTTCGAATGAGCTGAACCGCTTCTAGCTGGCATTAATTGAATACGACAAACAAAAAAATAACTCCGAAAAGTGCGGTGGCGTTCTGCGGCAGCCCACACCGACTGGACTGCCGCCGCCAAGAGTCGACGATTTCCGCAACTCGCACAACTTCACAACTTGATGTCGGTCGAACGAAAATAAATAACCCAAGATTCATCTTCATTCATCTTCATTTCTGTGGCCGCTCGGACGTGGTGGGAAGGCAAATCTTCTTCCAAAAGGCGGTCACGTAAACCTCCCCGCAGATACACACACGGGCATGTCTTCGAAGCTCAACATAAATAAATAAACGCGTAGGGTGGCAGTTTTCAGAGCTTAGATTCGATGTGTGTCAAGCGAGTCGAGACCCAACGCAGCAATTACCTGCTTACCTGAGCTCCGTTGTCGTCGTCGTCGTCGTCGTTGTTGTCGTTTGCGATCCATTTACACCTCGTCGAGTCCTCTTGAAAATCCCATCGACGCAAAGGTGATAGTGGTGTGAAAACGTTTTGTGCGCGCTCTTCCCGGCCAGCAATTGAAAAGCTAGAGAAGCGTCCCGCAGATGCTTATTAGCCTGGCCTCAGGGGAGGCCGAAAATTATTACGTTTGATTCACATAAATCATAATCAAATCGAAACGTGTTCCTAATCTGCCACAAGAGTGACCACGCCGCCGTGGCACACGATCTGGCCGCGCTGTTGATGTCTCCTTCAGCGACGATGAGTGGGTCTGGTGGTCAAGTGGAATCATTGGAATGAGTGATTGACCGAGGGGTGCATCGCGAGGGAGACTGTGAGGATGGTTAAAATTTGAGTACGGTTATTGCGGTGATATCCAACATATCAATTTATTTCTAACTAGAAACTTTCCATGCAGGCAACCAAAATGAAATTAACGTTTTTCATATCATTGGTTGCTAACATCAGCAGTACTCTTGGTCGTTTCGCAGTTCAAAGGTTTGTGCACCATTTTTAACATTGAAAAACTAATAAAACGTACACTTAGTGCATTAAATATCAGTAAACATCTAATACTCCACTGTTCCTATTGTTGCGTGAGAGCGTTCTCATAGTTGTGTTGAATAATTTTTGAAACATTTCAAAATACAGTCAACGAAATAGCATCATTTTGTTACAGTTGCTCAGAAAATCAAAGGGTTTGGCACAGATTCTTTGAGACAATTACTTTAATTAACTAGTATAATGCTCGATCCACATAAAGGATGTCCCACAAATAATTGCATCATGGAAAAGACGCTGTAGAAATTGGGTATTTTCTGTTGAAAATTTGGGTAAAAATAGTTAAGAGTGTTTTTTTACGCAGGACTACGTCTTTGTTTTCTATACTGGGGTACACATTATAAAATAAACCTGTTGCGACCGTCACGAAAAGTGGTCAGGTTTTGAGCGTTGATATCTTAGTAGTTTCTGCAAACATTTTCAAAATGTTTGCCCCAATAGATCGAAAATATTTCTACGCGTCGATTGCAATATTGAAAAATAATGATTTTCAACATTAAACTATTGAAAATAATACAAATGTAAGGTGATGTCTTCTGATTTCGTTTTGCAGAGTAAATTTACATATACATACATTTACTTACTTTACTTATACAGCGATTAGTTAGGAACATTTCTATTTATATAATGTAATACAGATTGTATTCGATTATTTGAAGTATCTATTTTCTTGTATGATAGGCAACTGCTCTACAAATTGAGCAACCAGGTCGGATTAGGTAAGATTATACGGAACTGATATTTTTTTCAGTTTTCTGAATAATCGAGTACAACTTGTATAACGTAGCAAATCATGACGTCTGAATGAAGAAAAAGAAGAGATTATTCTACTTACCAACACTAGGAACAGCGTCAATTTCCGATGATCTAGCGGCATTGGGATTGATTATTTCAAAACCACCATTATTGATGTTTGCTGGTGCGGCGAAATTGTTCACTCTAGATGGTCCGGCCACGGCGAAATTATTGGTTCCTGATGGTCCGGCAACGGCGAGATCATCAAGTTTCGATGGTTTAGAAACGGTGAGTTCTTGATTTTCACATTCTAGATTAACTGCACTTGGAGTTGCTGGCTCGTTTTCTTTCTTGATAAAGCGATAAAGTCTGCAATAGCAGGTATTACAAATGTAGGAACAGCTTTTATCCAACTTTATTCTCCTTTCCGCTGCATAACCATATAGTTTAGGAGTAAGTTTCCTGTAACTGTTACCCCAAACATGGCCATTTGCGCATTCGTGCTTCATTGTATTAAACGTTTCTTCAGTAAGGTAACTGGACAATTTCACTGATTTTCTTGACTAACATATGCTTTATCTTATAGACCACTTTAAATAGTCCCTTTGGGTATCATTTAAGTAGAGTGAACAAGGAAAAGGAGACAGATAAATCATAATCAAACAAAAAAAATAGAATGAATTACCTGCATCAAAAATATTGAAAACATATAAACAAAGCAGGTAACCTTTTGTATGGATCGCTGGAAACCAACTTTTTTGAAAAACGACTTACTGCTTTGCCGATTTTGAAAAATAAAATCATCAATAACAACACCAGACTATTCCGACTGAATTATTTTCAGCTTTTGCGATTTGTAAATTCTTATAACAAACGGGACCAAACAAACACTCTTGAATAACATTTTCATACTTTTGAATTAATTTGAGGTAATTGAAATAATGCAGAATAACGTTCATTCCATGTGTGTATGGGCAAAAAACTTGAAATTTTCAAAAAAAAGTAACTCAAAAACGGCTCAATGAACATTTCTATTTTTTTGATATGTTACGTAAAAATGTTTGAATGTTCATAAAAAAAATATAAAAATAAATAGTCGTTGTGATCCAACATTTCAAAAATCATAAAAAACGACTATTTTGACCATTTTAGCAAATTTGAGTGCATTAATTATTTTAACTAATGTTTCAAGTAAAAATAAGAAAAAAAAGCTTTCTATTCATAAAAAATAATTGCAAATCGATCTAGTGGTTCGGAAGTTATGATTTTTTTTAAATAAAAAATTTCGAAAAATTTCGATTTTTCTGGTAACCCTATATCGAACATGGACACCCTAATAAAAAACAAAATAAAAAAATACGGGTCTAATTATTTTCAATGAAGAACATACCTAGCGATTATGAGCAAAATCGGCCAACTTTTTTTTCAACTCTATTCTCTTCCTGTGAAATCGCTGTATACACATTTACATACATATATACATACATATACATACATACATACACATTAACATACATATATATATATATATATATATATATATATATATATATATATATATATATATATATATATATATATATATATATATATATATATATATATATATATATATATACATGTACATACAAACATCTACATACATACATACATATATACATACATACATGCATGCATACATACATATTTACAGAGTAAATTTTTTGCAGAGTAAATTTAGTAAATTTGCCAAGTATTTTCCCAGCACAGACTTCAAATGTAGGTAAGGGAGATCTCATATGCAGCAGTGAATGATATAAAAACGGTACACCTGGGCAAAATGCTTTATTTGCTCGGCAGCCTTGGAGCTGTTCAGAGCGGCAATGAGCCAGCATTGAATTGGCAGCAGGAGGGTGCTCTGGCGAGCAACCATTGGCCAGGTAGCTTTGCCTTTGGCTAGGCAGCCATTGGTTATGCAGTCGGTTAACCAAGCCAGTGGTGAATTTTTAGTCCGCTGTTTGGCGCATCCACGAGCGAAATAAGTGTGATCTAGTAGGTAGACATCTTTTGGCAGGGCGGTTGAGTGATATGAATGGTATAGGCCAGCCGCCATCATCATCGCTAATGTGTGTAGAAAATGCATGAACTAGCAACATTAGCATTGGTTTCACTTATCTGCTTACAACTGTGGCAAATATGACGCTAACATGTGTAACATAAGTCCTGGGAATACTTTCAGGCGTTTATTTGACAACATTAACAAACACACATATGTCAACCAATGTACTTGTCACGTTCATCTATGTTCCTACTGAACTGTCAAACTCAAATTGCGCAGTAGTTTCCATTAAAAATGTCGTACAAGCTGGATTTACGAGCACAAGTCGCCAACCTTTTTGGACGGCTTAGTACAAGTGAAATTTTGAGCGTGTTCAAAGACGAGCCAATATCAAAATCAACAATATACCGTGTTTTGAAAGATTGTCGTGATGGTAAAGAACCGGAAAATAAAAATAAAAGTGGTCGCCCAACAAAATTGAGTGCCAGAACAACGAAAAAACTGCTATCAAGCGCTGAAAACAAGGTTGGCCAATCAACACGCAAATTAGCACGAAAATTTCAGGTTTCAAACGTGACAGTCCATCGGATTTTGAGAAAACATAACGTAATCTATCGGAAACGTCAGCGTGCACCAAAATATACACAGTAACAACTCGAAAAAATACCAAAATGCTGCCGTGCACTTCGTCGCGAGCATTTTGCAAATGGAAAGTGCATAATTTTGGATGATGAATCTTACTTCACGTTTTCGCACCATGAATTGAGTGGCAACGATGGTTTCTATACTGCTAACATTAAAACAACACCAGACGATGTTAAATATGCCAGCAAATCGAAATATGAGCCAAAGGTGTTAGTGTGGGCAGCCATGTCATCGAAGGGTATCTCGGCGCCTTTGATACGCCCAAACAAGGCCAAAGCTGTCAATTCTGACGTGTATATCAGCCAATGCTTGCCGATATTGAAGCAATTCATCAACAAATATCACGCTGACGACGAAATCATGTTTTGGCCGGATCTTGCAAGCTGCCATTACGCGAAAAAAACATTAGATTGGCTAACTGAGCAAAACATACCACTTGTACCGAAAAAGGACAATCCACCTAACGTGCCTCAGGCTCGTCAAATTGAAATTTTTTGGAGTGTTCTCAAACGTATGGTGTACGACAATGGCTGGGAAGCTAACAATGAGCAACAATTGGTTAATCGAATCAAGAGGAAGATTAAAGAAATAGACATAGACACCGTCCAGAACCTGATTCAACATGTTCGCCGTACACTGCGTAAAATCGAAGATAATGGTCCATTGAGCGTACTGTTATTTTTATATTTCTCAACAATTTATTAATAGAATAAAATACCCTGAAGAGCATTTAAAAATCCAATTGTTTGATTTCAAGTACCATGCTTTTGAATTTTTCCCAGGACTTATGTTACATATGTTAGTATTAAAGGCTAATACATTATTGCACACTATTTGTAATGATATGAATGAGCCATACGACAGGTCCAAAGAAGATCGGTCAAACATGGACCATTTAAAATCCGGCCTTTTTAGGACGACCAATTTGATTTTCCCAGCTAAAGAGTTTGTTTGGATTGATTTATATGTAACATACCGTTTCGAAATCTTGTCGATTGGAAGCCAGCGGTGGCTAAAACAGGTTCAGCTTTCCTTTCGCTGCATATCTTAAATCTCTTGTACAATTTCAAACATGGCTCGGGAATTTAAACGGTATCTATATTATTTCCGAAATACAAAAATAAAGCAAGCTGATAGCAAGATCAGCATGTCAAATAGAATTTTTACAAATGGTGACTATCATGAAATATTGTAACAAATGATTACAACACTCATGACACATTGCTGCTTAGTCCTACGCCACTTTTGCGAACAACCTCATTGGACTGTCGCTATAGTTCAGCTTGTTGTATTTTTATCGCTGTCCGTGTTTTGAAAATAAGAAAAAATGGCGTCATCCGAAAAGCAACGTCGCGAATTGATTTTGCACAAGCACCTGGAAAATCCTCAATTCTCTCATCGTGACATTCGAGAACAACTCGGAATCGTGCAGTCAACAGTGAGTCGTGTAATTAAACGTTACTTCGAAACTCTGAGCATCGAACGGAAGGAGAAATGCGAACAGAATGGATGCTCTATAAGTGATCAGGATCACAAGCGTGTCGTGAAAGCGTTTAAGCGGAATCCCAATGCTTCGGTCAGGGATGTGGTAAAAAAGTTGAATCTGTCCAAGTCTTTTTCATTCAGAGAGCAAAGGACCGAGAGGGACTGCATACGTACAAAGTGCAGGAGGCTCCAAATCGTGACGAACAGCAAAATACGGTTCGAAAGTCACGGGCCCGGAAACTGTACACCCAGATGCTGACGAAGCCTCACTGTCTCGTATGTCGTGAAGGTTCTCAATAAGCATTGCTTCAATTATAATTTACTCAGGAAAGAATATCTTGTATTTTCATTTTGTTTTTAACACGAGTGATGACGTAACACTATTCAACTTTCTTTGGGCGTGCATAGGTTCAGATAAAATCAAAATTGGTTCAAACGTTTATTATAATTGCTGAATTGTGGAAATAATCATGAAACAAATGCCATTTATTGAGCAGAAGCATTTCCTCCCGGAAACATGGGTCATTTATAGTGAATTAAACTGAGGTAATTGAATTTTTGCCCCGTAAACTTTCAAACGCTGGGACTTGACAATCGAGTAGCAATAAAGAGCCAATTTTCCATCATCGGTAGACGGGAATCGGTTGAAAAAGTTAGTTTTATAGCGCACACAATAAACAATCACGGAGCGAATGAATCAAAAAAAAAAAATAGTATGACGACTTTCCGAGCTCTTGTGTAGCGTGCGCAAGGAATGCGGTGGTATTAGTGTCATGGGCGAATTTTGCTCATTTCACTAATATTATTGTGGCTTCTGGGCCACACCTTATATACACCTTACACTCAGAAAATTGTACAGTATGCGGTAATTTTTTACCGAGCTTTCAACAGCTGAACGTTCGGTAATCCGATTTACCGGATTTCGGTGAAATTTTACAGTTTTCCGGTAAAAAAACTACCGGAACTTGTCAAATTTTACCGAAATCCGTTAAATCGGATTACCGAAAGTTCAGCTGTTGAAAGTTCGGTAAAAAATTACCGAATACTGTATAATTTTCTAAGTGTGTAGACGTCATTGCAGTAGGACGGCTCCATATAAGGCTTTTTTGACGTTTAATCATCGCTCCCTTTCTGGCACATGCAGAGGTATGATGGTTTGTTATCCTCCAAATCATTTTCCTTCATACTTGCACTCCTTTGATCTAAATGGCGCTGTAGTGTGCGTGCGTTAAACGTCACTAAGGTAAGTACTTCATTGGCAACTTATTTTTGAGTAAACACGAACTTTCATATTTGTTCATATAATAAGTAGACAGGCTGCGAAAAAAATACTCAATGAATATAAGTTTTCAAAAACAATCGTATTTCATTCAGTTCAACTTCAGTCAATCACAATAATAAAAAAAAAGATACATAAAGGGTGTTCCGATTAAAATTTGGTCAAACAGTAATGTGTGTGAGTCGATCAAAGTTTTTATTAATAAGTCAAATTCTTTTTCTTTTTCAAGTTCAGTTAATACAGAATACAGGAGAAATATTCAGCTAAGCTTCCTTTTAACCGAATGCGAATTGCCGGTTTTTTTGTTTAACATCTGTCATAAGATTGATTACAATCTCCTTGTCCACTTTATTAGCCGCAGAACGCCAGTTTGCCTTGAATTGTTTCTCGCCCACAACCGCTTTTTGAGTCTTCTCAAGGCTCCGCTTGACGATGGCCCAATATTGTTCGATTGGGCAGAGCTCTAGCGTGTTGGGAGGGTTCTTGTCCGTGGGCACAACTTGAACGTTGTTGGCAGCATACCACTCCATGGTCTTTTTTCCGTTAAGGCAAGATGCCAAATCCGGCCAAAATAGAACGGAACAATTGTGTCGCTTCAGGAAAGGCAGTAGACGTTTTTGTAGGCACTCGCTCAGATAAATTTCCTGGTTGACGGTTCCGGTCGCAATGTAAACGTTGCTTTTCAAGCCACAGGAACAGATGGCCTACCACACCAGATATTTCTTCACGAACTTTGACAGTTTAATGTGCTTGAAAATATCTGCCGCCTTTCCCCGTCCGGAAGTCGCATAAAATTTCTGTCCAGGAAGCTGTTTAAAATCTGCCTTGACGTAAGTTTCATCGTCCTGTACCACGCAATCAAACTTCGTCAGCATCGTCGTGTACAACTTTCGCGATCGTGCTTTGGCCGACGTGTTTTGTTTATCGTCGCGATTTGGAGTCACCACTTTCTTGTAAGTCGACAGTCCAGTTCGTTTTTAGCTCTATTCACGGTTGAAGGCGCCACTCCGAGCTTCTTTGCGACATCTCGGACGGAGAGGTTTGTCGTCGCTGTGGCTTTCGGCTTTCGATTTCCCCCCGATCCAGCTTTTCTGGCTGTCGACAAACGTTCACCGAACTCTTTTAATACGTTGGTAACAGTTGATTTAGCCACATTCAACAGTTTCGCCTACTTGGCGTGAAAGTAGTTTGAATGTTCGCCATACACGTGCAAAATTTTGATGCGTTGCTTCTCTTCCTTCGACGGCATTTTGATAACTGAAGTTTTAATCTCAAAATCAAAATAGAGGCATGATGCTACACGCACACATCTTCAAAATGAGGGTGTGCAAATTTTTTTAATGCACGATGAAAGGAAATGCGTCAAGTTTAAGTCAACCAAATTTTGATCGTAACACCCATTAATTTTGGGTAATTTGTTTCTTCCATGAACAACATATAACGGTGTAGGACCATTAGGCCGAATATCATTGAGCCGAACACCATCAGGCCATCAACACCATTGGCCAAATAGGCAGAAAGCCATACCCCATTCTTGACTAAGAAGGGGGTTTTATTTTTTTTAGAAGATGGCTCCTCCCCGAAAAATAAATATTTTGTGTTTTAGTTGCCTGGATAATTCTTATGTTTGATTGAAATTTCTGTTTCATTTATAAGAGAGCCCGTCCCCCTCCTCTAGAGAGAAGAGTGGTCTCGAACCACCATAGAAAAAATCATGTTCATTCTCCAGCCCCAAGAACCCCTGCTTACAAATTTCCATAACAGTAGGGATAATTCTCATGTTTGGTTTGAATTAGTGTTTCATTTATATGAGACCCTCCCCCTACCAGAGAGTGGAGGGGTCTCGAGCCATAGTAGAAACATTTCCTGCCTTCAAAATCTCCACATGCCAAATTTGGTTCCATTTGCTGTATTAGTTCTCGAGTTATGCAGAAATTACAGTTTCATTTCTATGACAGCCCTCCTTCTAGGAGAAGGGAGGGGTCTCAAACTACCTTAGAAACATTTTTCGCCTGCAGAAAACTCCACATGCCAAATTTGCTACCATTTGCTTGATTAGTTCTTGAGTTATGCAGAAACTTCTGTTTCATTTGTATGAGAGCCTCCCTTTCTAGAGAGGGGAGGGGTCTCAAATTACCATAGGAACATTTCTTGCTTCCAAAAACTTCCACATGCTAAATTTGGTTTCCTT
This sequence comes from Aedes koreicus, assembly GCA_024533555.2. Taxonomy (NCBI): domain Eukaryota; kingdom Metazoa; phylum Arthropoda; class Insecta; order Diptera; family Culicidae; genus Aedes; species Aedes koreicus. The sequence continues at coordinate 18,917 of JAHHFK020001388.1, forward strand.
TGCTTGATTATTTCTCGAGTTATGCAATAAAGTTGTGCTTCATTTGTATGGGAGCCCCCCTTTTCAGAGAGTATGGGAGCCCCCCTGTCCTGGCTCCAAAAACTCCTGCATAAAATTTTTCACGCTGATCGGTTCAGTAGTTTTCGATTCTATAAGGTTCAGACAGACAGACAGACAGACAGAAATTCATTTTTATATATATAGAAGATAGAAGATTATCGAGATTTTAAATCTTGGACTGATTCACCTCCCATCGTTGTCACTCAAACACCATTTTTGGATATTTGCGTAGCTCACCGGTATGGTTGTTAACCACTAAACCGAAGTCGTCCCTTTAAGGTTGGCTATTCAGAAAAAAATCTAGAATGTTGACTGTTGATTTGGCTGAGAATTATCAGATTCCCACAATTCTTGTTGGTGATGAGGCTCTTCTACTTTATTAACGACATTTTTTCGCCGTCATGACTACACCCAAAAGAAGAATGGTAGAAAAAAAAATAGGCCAATGGTAGCAAAATAGAATGGTAGCAAAAAATAGGCCACGCAAATGTTGCAATAATTGCTTGAGAATGCCGCATGCTTTTGAAACGGTTTAGTCGAGTTGCTCGACTTGACTTCTATAATAGACCCAATAGTTTCCAAAAAGTAGCAGTTGATTACCTGTACAACGATTTACCACAATGTTAGCTGCTCTATATTTAAACAAGAAATCGAATAATAAATAATCAGTCTTGACCGCTCTTGGCTCAGAAAAGCCTCGTTCTTCATTTCAATTCTCATCCATCCCGTAGTATAGCTGATTTCATCCATGGGAGCCAGCCTTTTTAAATGTTACATTTTCTAAAAACTTTAATTTTTGAATAATGCCGCCTATTGCTAGAAATATATTTAATTAATTGCTGGAAAATTTGGAAAGTTTTACGAGGAATGTAAGAGTTATTCTGGATCCTCCAATTAGAACTTCCATTTGTTGCAGAAGGATGTTATCCAACATAAAAAAACTTATGCAATTAAAAGAACAAATGGAATTATGTAAATTTACGGTGAAAAATTTGACAGCAAAGGTAAACACTTCCACTCGTTACCAACCGTGGTTCAACTTGTGAATCGATTTCGCGAAAACGACGGAGCTGAAGAAAAATAACGTCATTTCAAAAGTGCAGCTTGCTACGATTCTTACGTTCCCAGTTGCTATGTAATATTCCTGAACAAGATGCGCAAATCGTCCTGAGCAGGGATGTCACGTTCGCAAAAACAAGGGCTTTCAGTGTTGTTAAGATTGAAAGCAAAGTGAAATCGTGAATCGCTGAGGAATTTTACACTCAACTGTAGCATCGTTTATTAACAAAAGGTTTTGTTGTTTTCACTAATTGTTGACTGATTTGAGTTGTTCTTTTGGCGCACAGTCAATTTTAAATACAAGAGACGCCCCTGTGAACATGTTGACGTAGGACTCCGGAAGAGTGATTGAGAATAATTGTTCAGCATCGACCTAGTAATAATGCAGTTATACAGTTTTATGACATGTCGATGAGGGTGCACTTAAACTGAAGTAATGAGGATTGCTCCAACATTAGTCCTATCCCACTCGGTGTCTCACTATAATGATGGAAAACATTGGAAATTTCCTTTTCGCATGCACTCAGAGCAACCTTGCTTTCAAACATAGATCACAAGCCGTTTGGAACTAATGTTGCCTGTTCATGTTACCCCGAGTTGCCATAGTATAAACCTAAGGCACCTCAAAACAAAAACCCCAATGAAACGTATTCCGTGCATTTCTTGAAATCCCGATAGCTCCGCAATTCTCATATAAAAATATTAAAACTACCACTGGAATGAATTATTCATCACCCACCTCGAGCATTAAATTTGTAAAGAATCAGTTGTCGAATTAAAATTCCCAAAAATCCATAACAGCCATTCCTGCGTGGTCATCTCGGGTCCAATTGTCCCAAACGAAACATGAGGCTCATTCCACCATCCTCATCCCCATCATCATCATCATCAGCATGATGATTGGCATTGAAGTAATACGAATTCCAGTTTTCTACTCCCAAAAAATTCTCCTCCACCTTCTCAACCCCCCAGGTCTACCAATCATCAGAATCCACAAAACCATATCACAATTATTAATATTCCATCATTACTTGACTGCTTCGAAGGACAGCAGTCAGCGGCCCAGCGCATCCGAATTGTTGTCATAACAATGCATGCGCTACCGACCGACCGACCGACCGACCGATCGATGCTTGCTGACGGAACTTCAGACTGACTTGCAACTCCCAGCGCGAGATTCCCATCTCATTTATATATTTATGAATTCCGAATCAAAACCGGGAACCGGGAGAACCGAAATTCTCCCCGTCCAAGCGACTGCCAGTCTCGGTCGTCGGTCGTCGGTCGTCGGTCGGTGGTGTGCGCATAATCAAAACCGTCAGTTCAAGAGTCGCTTAGTCCCACACGACGGTCACGATCGCTGCCAAGAGACTTTCGACGCGGAACCAACTTGTCTCCGTGGCAGCAGTCAGTGGGCCGTCCGAGAAGAGAGTGCGCGGCAGAGAACATCTATCATATCTCGCAGAAAACATAAACATTTATGAAATTTATGTTATTTATGTTCCAACTCGATGACGGTGATGAAGTTGCAGTTGATATCGCGGATGAGGACGACGACGACGACGACGACGACGGCAGGTATGTGTGCAGGGCGACCGATGTCCAGAGGGGTCCATCAGTTGAAATGGACTGAACGCGATAAAAAATACCCTCAAGTGGCCGTGGCTTCAAGTGCGGAAGACACTGTGTAAACATCAAGTTTTCCGCACTGTCCACAATGATGATGGAGGGTGCCGGGAGCTAAGGAGGTGAAATTAATGGAAGGTTTTTCATGTTTGAGATTTGGATGTCGAGAGACGAAGAAAAATAGATATACTAACAATTGGAACATTGTTCGAATGGACTGGGGTTTGTGATAAAGTTCGAAAGTTTGAAGTTTGTGGTGAATGCAGATCTCAAACAACATATCGACAAAGATTTTTCATTAGGGCCTAACTGATAAACGTAAACAATGGCCTTTTCCTCGAATTTCTGTAATTGAAAACTCGCCTAATCTATCCACCACGGTCATTTCGAGGAGGAAGAGTTCACCTATCCGATAGAATTGAAGGCTTACATGCGTAGCCTTTCTACCATGAGAAATTTATGGAAGAAGCCATTGTTTTCTTTTGTCAGTTAGGCCCTAATAAAAAAGCCTTGTCGATATGAGTACCCTCCCGGTAGTCAAACTTGTCACCTTGCCGTACACGCTAAGATATATACATACGGATCATTAAAAAGTACCGATAATCGCTCAAAAGTGCACATATCCAAATTATGCGTAAACAAAGATTACCTAATATTGGGTAATTAAAGAGCAACGTTTACATTACGACCGGAACCGTCAACCAGGAAATTTATCTAAGCGAGTGCCTAAAAAACGTCTACTGCTTTTTCTAAAGCAACGCAATTGTTCCATTCTATTTTGGTTTTTTTTCCTGATTGGAAATCCGAGAATTCCTGACCCGAATTCAGAGAATTCCTGACCGAAATTTAGAGACTTTGTGGCGAATTCAGAGAATTTCCAACTAATGCGCAGGGAATTCCTGACCAGAATTCCTGAAATTTTTGACCCGAATTCCGAGAATTCCTGACAAGAATTAAGAGCATACCTGACCGGAGTTAAGAAAATTCTTGGCCAGAATTCAGAGAATTCCTGATAAGTATTCAGAGAATTTTCGACTGGAATTCAAAAAATTCCTTGCTGGAATTTCGAGAATTCCTGACGAATGAAGAGAAATTCCAACGAATGAAGAGAATTTCCGACTGGCACTTGTATAATTCCTGACAAAAATTCAGAGAATTTTCGACCAGAATTTAGAGAATTCCTGACCGGAGTTATGTGCATTATGGGTGGAATTCAGAACATTTATTTTCCGAATTTAGCGACTTCCTGATCAGAATTTAAATAATTTAGAGAATACCTGAGCAGAATTTAGAGAACTCTTGACCGAAATTCAGAGAAATCCTGACCAAAATTCAGGGAATTCTTGACCAGAATTCAGGAAAATTCCGACCGGATTTCAGAGAATTCCTACAGAAACTTATTGAATTCTAGACCGGAATTTAAAGAATTTCAAACCGAAATTCCGAGAATTTAAACCCGAAATTAAGATAATTTCTGACTTGAATTCATTTAATTTTGAAACAGAACTCAGAGAATTCCTGACAGGAGTTAAGAGCATTCCTGACCGGAGTTAAGAAAATTCTTGGTCGAAATTCAGAGAGTTCCTTATTGAAGCTTAGTAAATTCCTTATTAGAATTCAGAGAATTCTCAACCGGAATTCAAAGAATTACTAATAGGAATTCAGAGAATTCCTGACCGAACTTCAGAGCGTTCCAGAGGAAATCAGAGAATTTTCGACTGGCGCTCAGATAATTCCTAACAAAAATTCGGAGAATTTTCGAACAGATTTAAGATCTGAGATTCAGAGAATTCCTGACCGAATGTCATAGTATTTCTGACCAGAATTCCTAAAATTCCAAACTGAAATTCAGATAATTCCTGACCGAAATTTGGAGGGTTCCTAACCGAAGTCCAGAGAATTTCTGACCGGAATTGCAAGAATTCCAAACCGAAATTTCGAGGCTGGAATTCCAAAAATTCCTGACTGGAATTCCGAAAATTCCTGACTTGAATTCAGTGAATTCCTGACCAGAATTTAGAGAATTCCTGACCAAGATTCAGAGAATAACTGACCGGAATCCAGAGAATTACTGACCAAAATTCAGAGAATTCCCGGCGAATTCAGAGAATTTCAGACTGATGCTCCGAGAATTCCTGACCGAAATACCTGGAATTCTAGACCCGAATTCAGAGAATTCCTGACAGGAATTAAGAGCATTCCTGGCCGGAGTTAAGACAATTCTTGGCCGGAATTTGAGTTTGCATCGGAATTTACCGAATTTTTTATTAGAATTCAGAGAAATCTTGACTGGAATTCAGAGAATTCTTTACCAGCATTCAGAGAATTCCTGACCGAAATTCAAAAAATTCCTGACAAATTTAGAGAATTTCCAACTGGCGCTCGGATAATTCCTGACAAGAATTCAGAGAATTTTCTACCAGAATTTAGAGAATTCTCGACCCAAGATTCAGATAATTCCTTACCGGAATTATTGGCTGGAATTTAGAGAATTTCTTATCGGAATTCAGCGAGTTCCTGATCAGAATTTAGATAATCTAGAGCATTTCTGAGCGAAATTTAAAGAATTCTTGACCGAAATTCAGAGAAATCCTGACCAAAATGCAGAGAATTCCTGACCAGAATTCAGGAAATTTTTGACCGGAACTCAGTGAGTTCCTGCTGGAATTCAGAAAATTTCTGACCAAAATTCATAGAATTCCTGACCGAAACCGAACTCATGAAATTTTAGAACAGAATTTAGACTCAACGCTCAACTGGAATTCAAAGAATTCCTAATCGGAATTCAGAGAATTCCTGAACAAACTTCAGAATATTGCTGAGGAATTCAAAAAATTTCCGACTGGCGCCCAGATAATTTCTAACAAGAATTCAGAGAATTTTCGACCAAAATTAAGAGAATACCTGACCATTAATTCAGAGAATTCCTTACCGAAATTCATAGTATTCCTGACTGAAATTTCAGAGATTCCAACCGAATTCAGAGAATTCTTAACCGAAATTCAGAGATTCTTGACCGAAATTCAGAGAATGCTTGACCGAAATCCAGAAAATTCTTGGCCGGAATTCCAAAAATTCCAAACCAAAATTCATAGAATTCTTGGCTGAAGTTCACAGAATTCTCGACCCGAAATTCATAGAATACCTGACCGGAAGTCAGGGAATTCTTAACCGAAATTTGGGAAATTCTTGACCGGAATTCCAAACCGAAATTCAGAGATTTCCACACTGAAATTTAGGGAATTCTTGACTATATTTCAGATAACTCCTGACCAAAATTCTTATAATTTCTGACCGGAATTCAGAGAATTCTTAACTGAAATTCTGTGAATTTCTGACGAATTCAGGGAATTTCCGACTAATGCCCACCTGACCGGAATTCATTGAATCTTCGACCAGATGTCAGAGAATTCCTGGCCGGAGTTAAGAGAATTATATGCAGGAATTTATAGAATTCCTGATCAGAATTCAGAGAATTCTCGACTGGAATTAAAAGAATTCCTAACCGGAATTCAGAGAAGTCCTTACTGAAATTAAGAGAATTCTTCACAAAATTTCACAGACTTCCTGATTGGAATTTTGAGAATTCCTGACGAATTCAGTGAATTTCCGCCTGATGTTCAGAGAATTGCTGACGGGAATCTATGGAATTTTTTACCAAAATTCAAAGAATTCTTGACAGCAATTAATAAAGTTCCTGACCGAAGTTAAGAGAATTATTGGCCGGAATCCTGATCAGAATTCAGAGAATTCTCGACTGAAATTCAAAGAATCCCTGGCCGAAATTCAGAGAATTCCTGACCGGAATTCATAGACTTTCTGGCCGGAATTCAGAGAATTCCTGATAAATGGCTACTGGCGCTTAGAGAATTCCTGACCGTAAATCAGATATTTTTTTACCAAAATTCAGAAAATTCTCTACCCGAGATTCAGAGAATTTTTGACCAGAGTTTTGAGAATTCCCGGCTGGAATTGAGAGAATTCCTTGAAGAAATTTACCGAGTTCCTGATCAGAGTTCAGATAATTTAGAGAGTTCCAGAGCGGAATTAAGAGGATTCTTGGCTGAAATTTAGAAAATTCTTGACCGGAATTCAGAGAACTCCTGATCAAAATTCCTTAAAAGCCTGACCGGAAGTCAGAGAGTTCCTGACCGGATTTTAGATAATTCCTTACAGAAATTCAGAAAATTACTGACGAATTCAGAGAATTTCCGACTGATGCTTAGAGAATTCCTGACCAGAATTCAGAGAATTTTCGGCTGGATTTCGCTGTACGCATACCTTATTGAGTACGAACCCGGCTTGTACTATATTTAGGAAAGCATTGGGAGAGAGCTGGCAGTACACCAGTCTATATTAATCCTTCTTATGCATTTCTTATGCATTTCGGTTAAGAATTCCCTGACTTCCAGTCAGGAGTTCTATGAATTTCGGGTCGAGAATTCCGTGAACTTCAGCCAAGAATTCTATGAATTTTGGTTTGAAAGTTTTGGAATTCCGGCCAAGAATTTTCTGGATTTCGGTCAAGAATTCTCTGAATTTCGGTCAAGAATTCTCTGAATTTCGGTCAAGAATTCTCTGAATTCGATTGGAATCTCTGAAATTTCAGTCAGGAATACTATGAATTTCGGTAAGGAATTCTCTGAATTAATGGTCAGGAATTCTCTTAATTTTTTCTCTGAATTCTTGTTAGGAATTATCTGAGCGCCAGTCGGAAATTCTTTGAATTCCTCAGCAATTGGATGATTTCTTAACAGCTTTTTGGTCGGCACATAGACGCAGTTTGTCACCTTTTAAACTCCGCCCGAGGTGCAATAATTACTAAGTAGAAATAACAAAGAAACACGTATCGCAAACGTATGGTCTCGGCCACCAATTCACACGGGGCAACGTTATAACCTACAAACACACGTTTTGCGAACGCCAGGTTTGCAGTTTCCCAGTATCTTCAAAAACAAGGACAACCATCACTTAGTCGTGGGACAGACTTTTGCCAGGATGGTTCACTTAGGAAGCTTGCCAGAGAAACTGAAGCAACATCGCTGGCTCCAGCCCTACTTTGACTACGATTTTGAGCGATGTTTGGACCTTATCATCATCGGTGGTGGCATCCAACCTGAGCGCTGGAATCGAAACTGCTGCATCCTGTATCGGATGCTGGGATTCTACCAGTTCATCGCTTCATTTGCGAAAGTTTCATTTGCCCTCGGAAGCCAAAACGATTTTTTTGAGCTTTGCACATCTTTCATAACACTGTCAAGTCTTGTTAAAGGCACCATTAATGTATGCATACAGAAACATTACGATGAAGCTGTTCGTCAATTGAAAACTTGCCACCGCAGAAACATAGCCCATTCGGGTGATTCAGAATGCGACAGCAATATTCGGCGGATCGCTGTGAAGACGGTTAAGTGACTTTGGCTTCTTTCGTTATCTTTTGTTTCAATCAAGTGGTGATACTGATTCCGAGTTCTTCTCGGGATCGCTTACTTGGCCTGCCGAATCAGTTTCATCAATTAGTACCCATGGCAGCTTATTTTCTTCAGCTGGCATTTGTAACAGGCTTGCCTGTTATCTGGGGGTGCAGATATTTCTATGCTTCATTGACGATCATTCCTGTACTTATGAAACTACAAAATGAACTGAAAATTATTGCTCTGGCATACGACACAAATAAAATGAGAATAGAAATGAAATAAAATGAAATAAAATGAAATAAAATGAAATAAAATGAAATAAAATGAAATAAAATGAAATAAAATGAAATAAAATGAAATAAAATGAAATAAAATGAAATAAAATGAAATAAAATGAAATAAAATGAAATAAAATGAAATAAAATGAAATAAAATGAAATAAAATGAAATAAAATGAAATAAAATGAAATAAAATGAAATAAAATGAAATAAAATGAAATAAAATGAAATAAAATGAAATAAAATGAAATAAAATGAAATAAAATGAAATAAAATGAAATAAAATGAAATAAAATGAAATAAAATGAAATAAAATGAAATAAAATGAAATAAAATGAAATAAAATGAAAAAAAATGAAATAAAATGAAATAAAATGAAATAAAATGAAATAAAATGAAATAAAATGAAATAAAATGAAATAAAATGAAATAAAATGAAATAAAATGAAATAAAATGAAATAAAATGAAATAAAATGAAATAAAATGAAATAAAATGAAATAAAATGAAATAAAATGAAATAAAATGAAATAAAATGAAATAAAATGAAATAAAATGAAATAAAATGAAATAAAATGAAATAAAATGAAATAAAATGAAATAAAATGAAATAAAATGAAATAAAATGAAATAAAATGAAATAAAATGAAATAAAATGAAATAAAATGAAATAAAATAAAATAAAATGAAATAAAATGAAATAAAATGAAATAAAATGAAATAAAATGAAATAAAATGAAATAAAATGAAATAAAATGAAATAAAATGAAATAAAATGAAATAAAATGAAATAAAATGAAATAAAATGAAATAAAATGAAATAAAATGAAATAAAATGAAATAAAATGAAATAAAATGAAATAAAATGAAATAAAATGAAATAAAATGAAATAAAATGAAATAAAATGAAATAAAATGAAATAAAATGAAATAAAATGAAATAAAATGAAATAAAATGAAATAAAATGAAATAAAATGAAATAAAATGAAATAAAATGAAATAAAATGAAATAAAATGAAATAAAATGAAATAAAATGAAATAAAATGAAATAAAATGAAATAAAATGAAATAAAATGAAATAAAATGAAATAAAATGAAATAAAATGAAATAAAATGAAATAAAATGAAATAAAATGAAATAAAATGAAATAAAATGAAATAAAATGAAATAAAATGAAATAAAATGAAATAAAATGAAATAAAATGGAATAAAATGAAAACGAATGAAATGAAATGATATAAGAAATTAAATGAAATAAAATTAAATAAAATGAAATGAAATAAAATGAAATAAAATGAAATAAAATGAAATAAAATGAAATAAAATGAAATAAAATGAAATAAAATGAAATAAAAATGAAATAAAATGAAATAAAATGAAATAAAATGAAATAAAATGAAATAAAATGAAATAAAATGAAATAAAATGAAATAAAATGAAATAAAATGAAATAAAATGAAATAAAATGAAATAAAATGAAATAAAATGAAATAAAATGAAATAAAATGAAATAAAATGAAATAAAATGAAATAAAATGAAATAAAATGAAATAAAATGAAATAAAATGAAATAAAATGAAATAAAATGAAATAAAATGAAATAAAATGAAATAAAATGAAATAAAATGAAATAAAATGAAATAAAATGAAATAAAATGAAATAAAATGAAATAAAATGAAATAAAATGAAATAAAATGAAATAAAATGAAATAAAATGAAATAAAATGAAATAAAATGAAATAAAATGAAATAAAATGAAATAAAATGAAATAAAATGAAATAAAATGAAATAAAATGAAATAAAATGAAATAAAATGAAATAAAATGAAATAAAATGAAATAAAATGAAATAAAATGAAATAAAATGAAATAAAATGAAATAAAATGAAATAAAATGAAATAAAATGAAATAAAATGAAATAAAATGAAATAAAATGAAATAAAATGAAATAAAATGAAATAAAATGAAATAAAATGAAATAAAATGAAATAAAATGAAATAAAATGAAATAAAATGAAATAAAATGAAATAAAATGAAATAAAATGAAATAAAATGAAATAAAATGAAATAAAATGAAATAAAATGAAATAAAATGAAATAAAATGAAATAAAATGAAATAAAATGAAATAAAATGAAATAAAATGAAATAAAATGAAATAAAATGAAATAAAATGAAATAAAATGAAATAAAATGAAATAAAATGAAATAAAATGAAATAAAATGAAATAAAATGAAATAAAATGAAATAAAATGAAATAAAATGAAATAAAATGAAATAAAATGAAATAAAATGAAATAAAATGAAATAAAATGAAATAAAATGAAATAAAATGAAATAAAATGAAATAAAATGAAATAAAATGAAATAAAATGAAATAAAATGAAATAAAATGAAATAAAATGAAATAAAATGAAATAAAATGAAATAAAATGAAATAAAATGAAATAAAATGAAATAAAATGAAATAAAATGAAAAAAAATGAAATAAAATGAAATAAAATGAAATAAAATGAAATAAAATGAAATAAAATGAAATAAAATGAAATAAAATGAAATAAAATGAAATAAAATGAAATAAAATGAAATAAAATGAAATAAAATGAAATAAAATGAAATAAAATGAAAAAAAATGAAATAAAATGAAATAAAATGAAATAAAATGAAATAAAATGAAATAAAATGAAATAAAATGAAATAAAATGAAATAAAATGAAATAAAATGAAATAAAATGAAATAAAATGAAATAAAATGAAATAAAATGAAATAAAATGAAATAAAATGAAATAAAATGAAATAAAATGAAATAAAATGAAATAAAATGAAATAAAATGAAATAAAATGAAATAAAATGAAATTAAATGAAATAAAATGAAATAAAATGAAATAAATGAAAAAAATGAAATAAAATGAAATAAAATGAAATAAAATGAAATAAAATGAAATAAAATGAAATAAAATGAAATAAAATGAAATAAAATGAAATAAAATGAAATAAAATGAAATAAAATGAAATAAAATGAAATAAAATGAAATAAAATGAAATAAAATGAAATAAAATGAAATAAAATGAAATAAAATGAAATAAAATGAAATAAAATGAAATAAAATGAAATAAAATGAAATAAAATGAAATAAAATGAAATAAAATGAAATAAAATGAAATAAAATGAAATAAAATGAAATAAAATGAAATAAAATGAAATAAAATGAAATAAAATGAAATAAAATGAAATAAATTAAATTATTAAAATGAAACACTCGCATGATGAATTCCAAACCGCTTTGCCAATTTTCGCATAGTAATACCCTTCTCACTTAGCCATGTGTCCAGAACCTTAATTTTCACTTCCTTTTCAATACGCGACATTTTGAAAACGCAGAATTTGAACCGCAGAAAAAAGTAAACAAAATAAACTGACAGTTAAACGCACAGCATGCAGTGTTCAGAGCATAAAAACCATCACAAATACATGCGTACAACGCAAATGTATGTGGATAGCTTATATTCGATACACTCTTATATTATTGGTCAATCACGGGATAGTAACTACGAGATTTGTGTTCATCCAAGCTCAAGCTTATTGAAACTTCACGTCAACCTGGTTTGTGAAATTTGTTTCTTCTTGAAATTGAACAGAGCGAGGTTTGAAATCTTGATTCTAGAAAACCGTTCAAATTTCGAATCAATTGCTGACATAAATTCCATTAAAAGAAGGTAGAGTTGAAGAAAACGATATCCCCTAACTTCTTTCACATAGCGCAGGTAATGCCTTCCCCCTCACCGAAAAGTATTTCATCCAGCGAGAACGCCTCATGCTCTCTCACTCAAAGAAAACGTCACCCCTTTAGCTAAGAGCAGCCAAACAGACATCCCCTAGGGGTGCAAACTCAATCACTAATTCGCCGGGAACATCAGTCCGAACACTCCAGTGTGACCATTCTGCCTTGCATTCTGCTTTCTTGGTAGGAAATTATTAACTTACCAAACTGTTAGATTGTTTACCAAAATTAGACAAAAGAAATCCAAATGCAAAGGGTGAACAACTAATGTCTTATCAACACTATCGCCCTCGACCTTGTCCTTGTCCACCAGGGCTACCTTCCAGTCGTTCTGGGTACTTGACCAAATCTTATTAAAATCAGTGAAATAAATCGACTTCAGCAGACTGTCTGTCGTCTGCTTCACCCGATCGAAAAACACGTCGTCTGACGTCACCTTGGAATGGCCACCTGTTGATCTAACTCGAGAAGGAAAATTCTCCCTTTCAGTCCTGGCCGCCTAGTTTGCACCATTTCAAACAGCTATGATGTAAATTCCAGGGAAAATCACTTAAGCATTTTAGTCACGTACTCATTGCTCTGAGAATCACCCCACCCACCCAAAGACAACCGACATGCGCCTGACGACATCATTCGCACAAAGTAGGGGGAACGTATTTATGCAAAAATCCTCATGATCCTTGTGTTTTCCTTTTCGGCATCGGTCAGCGACTACGACGAACGTTGCTACGAAGTGGTCCATCGTGTGTCCTTTCTCCCACTTCGTATATCCCTTTTCTTCCTGCTTGACCTCGCCCGAGAATGGTCGACGACGGTGGCGAGGAAAACGGTTTCCCATCCAGTTATGGACTCTTGCTACCGTCTCATTAGATTTCTAATCTAGATGTGTGCATATTATGGAACTACTATTGCGTAGTTGGGGCGCCATGGTCCGAGCCACAGTGCTGAGTGTGTTTTTCTTTTCCGGTGGGTGTCGCCAGCCACGTGGCTGAAAATTTGAATGTCGCTGAATTTCCAACGCGGATAGTGTGTTTTGATACTCGATGATTAGAACCGTCGGAAGGAACGAGGGGAAGGAACGGATTTTTCTTGCTCGGGGTTGAGAGCCTTCGGAAGTGAAATGTGAATCGTCCACCAAAAATACCTTCTTAAACAGTCAAGATGAATCGAGCAGAACGATAACTTTTTTTTTCACGCATCAATCCTCAACCAGCTCGAGTGAAATGGAAGGGTCTCACCAACTGCGCATGTCCACTGATAACAGCATTTTCCCGCCGACTTTTCCGTAAACAAACAACCTCCCTTCGAAGCTGCCGGCCTGGAATCGGAAAATTTTATCTCCTCGCCAATAAATTGATAAAAAACACACATACCTATCCGAGCCATGACTCACCACAACAAACCGCGCGAGGGATGAAGGATGGTAGTCCGACCATTTTCCTTCTCCCCTGCTGAGAGTCGAAATCCGGCGCCATGCTTAAGTAATTTGATAATGTGTGTCTCCACCGAGCCGGCCGGAAAAAGAACAAGACCAAGCCTTGCAGCATCGGCCGTCGGGGTCGGTCGGAGGAGAGTTTCCCATTAGCACAGCAATTTTCTCTCGTCTCCACGGTAATTCGTTCTCTTTTGCGTAAGAGTGCCAGGCACTACTTTCCCCTTAATTTTTGCGACGACCCCGCCAGGAAGAAATTCAAATTGCGATCTGCCTCGGATGAAATTTTTCGGGACCCGCATCCGCGGTCAGAAAGCTCATTATCAGCGGCTTAATGAGATGGACACCAGGCTGCCATGGTCCACAGGAGGTTCGAACCTGTTGGTCAGCTCGAACATTTTTTTTCGGTTATCTTTTTCCACGATAGCCAGCAAACGGAAAATGGATCGATATTCCACGTTGACTCAGCAATACGCACAGATCATTATTCTCGAAAGCAATTTGCTCATTGTTCTTCCTTGCCGCGAACATGCCCGAGACGATCGGGGTTCGAATCTTCGGTGCAGCGCTGCTCGCACTAATTTCCCCTTAATTTATCCTACAAGGATAACGCCGTCACTGATTAGGATATTCACTTGCAGCAGCAGCAGCAAGGAAAAATGGAAATGAGTTGCCTCTCATTTTTCTCGAATCGCGCGCACTCTCACTTTGCTCTACGGCGGAGGTGGTAGGGAAAAATAGTCATTACTGAGAGTGTCACGATTTTCTGGATCTTGCTCGGAAAGCGCACGTGGTCGGATTCTTTTTGTTCGTTTTCGGAAGGAACTCATTTTCCTCCGCGAGGCTCGAAGAGCAAGAGAGTTTCGCACTGGTGAATGTGAAATTACTTAAGCAGATTCGCGAATGCGACGGTTTTCCGGAAGTCACCGACACCGACGACGGGCCCCCGCATTCGCCAGGAAGACGATTAGTCTTTGTGTCCTGTCGACGCACGTTGATATGATATGAGGATGTTAATAAGAATTGCAGCAGGTGAGCAGGATTTTGTGAGAGGTAGGACGGACATGAGAGGACCAGGCGCATGCGCTAGATTTTATCAATGGAAAACAAGGGGTGAATGATTGGTTGGGTTTTGATGAGTGTGGGGGTGGAAGGGGGTGAGTCGATGACGTCATGGTCGAAGGAAAATCGATAAGAATGTGAATGTGGAAAAAAGATTACACTGAATGGGAAGCAGTACATTATTGACGACAGTTTATAGGGAGCCTGCAAAATGATTGGCCTGGTTGAAGTTTTGAACTTATTCATTTCATTGCACAGTGGTCCAGTAAGCAACTTTAGGCGAACATGAGGTTTTCAATGGAAATACAACTATGGTGTATTCAGCAAAATTATGGCAAATCTCAAAACAAACAACTTTGTAGAACATCGCAAGCTGGGAATAGTCAAAAATGAATGACTTTCAGTCGACTTTTTACTAAAATTCGGAATTATCGCAGTAGGTGTTGAAGCTTAAAATAAAAAATAAGGTCTACACAGTTTTTTACAATAAACTAGCTGAGCCCGGTGCGTGCGCTGCTACGCTTGCAACTAATTAAGGAAAATTTAATATAACCGGCACGTTTATGGTTTTTTTCGGAATGAGTTTTTTTCTTCTTGTATAAGCAGGGGTTCAAACTTCTATCAAAACATGCTTCTTACCCGAGAAATATACTTTTTGTGTTTAAGTAACCTGGATAATTCTCATTTTTAGTTGAAATTTGTGTTTCATTTGTATGGAAGCCCTTCCTTCCAGAGGGGGGTGGTTTCTCAAACCACCATACAATCAATGCCTTCAAAACCCCCCACATGCCGAATTAGATTCGATTTGCTTGTTTAGTTCTCGAGTTATGAAGAAATTTGAGTCTCATTTGTATGAGAGCCCCTCTTTCTAAGAGAGTAGGGGTCTCAAACAATCATAAGAAACATCCCCAGCCCCATAACCCCTTCATATAAATTTTCACGTTGGTCAGTTTAGAACTTTCTGACCGACAGACAGACAGACAGAAATTCATTTTTATGCATATAGAAATCTAGCCTCCAAAAACCCCCATATGCTAAAGGTGGTTTCATTCACTTGATTAGTTCTCGAGTTATGCAGAAATTAACTTTTTATTTGTATGGAAGTCCCCCCCCCCTTCAAAATGGGGAGGGGTATTGAACTGCCATAGAAACATTTCTTGCCTCCAAAAACCTCAACATGCCAAATTTTGTTTCATTTGCTTCATTGGCTCTCGAGTTTTGCTATAAATTATGTTTCATTTTTATGGTAGTCTCCTCTTCCAGAAGGCGGAGGGGTCTCAATCCACAATAGGAACATTTATTGCCTTCGAAAACCTCCACATGGCAAATTTGGTTCAATTAACTTGATAAATTCTCGAGTTATTCAGAAATTTGTGTTTCATTTGTATGAAACCCCCCACCACCCTCGCCACATTCCAGATGGCGGAGGAGTCTCAAACTTCCATAGAAACATTTCTTGCCTCCAAAAACTTCCGCATGCTAAATTTGGGTTCCTTTGCTTGATCAGTTCTCGAGTTATGCAGAAATTTGTGCTTAATCTGTATGGGAGCCCCCCCCTTCCAGATAAGGGAGGGGTCTCAAATTATCATAACCTTCCTCGGCCCCAAAAACTTCTCCATACAAAATTTCACGCTGATCGGTTCAGTAGTTTTCGAGCCTATGAGGTTCAGACAGACAGACAGACAGACAGACAGACAGACAGACAGACAGACAGACAGACAGACAGACAGACAGACAGACAGACAGACAGACAGACAGACAGACAGACAGACAGACAGACAGACAGACAGACAGACAGACAGACAGACAGACAGACAGACAGACAGACAGACAGACAGACAGACAGACAGACAGACAGACAGACAGACAGACAGACAGACAGACAGACAGACAGACAGACAGACAGACAGACAGACAGACAGACAGACAGACAGACAGACAGACAGACAGACAGACAGACAGACAGACAGACAGACAGACAGACAGACAGACAGACAGACAGACAGACAGACAGACAGACAGACAGACAGACAGACAGACAGACAGACAGACAGACAGACAGACAGACAGACAGACAGACAGACAGACAGACAGACAGACAGACAGACAGACAGACAGACAGACAGACAGACAGACAGACAGACAGACAGACAGACAGACAGACAGACAGACAGACAGACAGACAGACAGACAGACAGACAGACAGACAGACAGACAGACAGACAGACAGACAGACAGACAGACAGACAGACAGAAATCAGTTATATATATATCGTTTTTTTTATAACTTTGCTGAACATACCATCCCACGATATTTGCTCACAAAAAGTTAGCGTATACGCCACTCTTGCGTTTAATGCAAGAAAAAATTACTTTCATACAAATTGCAGTACAACAAGTTTGCAACAGGTTCTCTGAAGTAACCAAAGCTCTAAAACCACAAATTTCCATTGAAAACCTCATGTCCGCATAAAGTGGCTTACTTGACCTCTGTGCATTGGTAGTGAAAGGTGTTAAGTTTTCTGGAGGTTAAAAATGATTCGTGGGATCAGAGATCTAACGCTATGAAATTGTTTCAGTTACCTAGGACAATTTAAGGATCAGTTCTTTTTTATATGATTTCTTATTCGGCTTATTTGAGTCAAAATTTAAACAACTAGAATTGGTCACGTCACGAAAATATGAGGATGATGGGCGGTGTTACATTTTTATTTCTTTATAATTTCGTATTTTTACAACTGATTCTGATTCTTCTTCACTATGTTAAGCTTAATGTAGTATTTTTTTAATTTTTATTATTCTTTTCCTGCCATATTATTTTCTTTTATCTGGTTATTTATCTTTATCTCTCCGGTAGATTTATTCTGTTTGGAAAAGATTTGTTCCATGACTTGCATCTTCGAAAATATGTTGTTGATAATTGTTTTTTGCTTTTTTATATCGCAAACATACGCTCATCTTCATCTAGGTTGAAATATTTCTTTCCGAGTTTTATTTCAGTATCAAAATTGTTATTTTTATTTTTATTTCTGCCTTTTAAATTCTTACCTTAACAAGTATCACCTCTATTTCTTCTGCTATTAGAAATTGCTCTTGGTTGAACATAACCTGAAGATAATAAAATTAAAAAACCGATTTTGTCGATGAGGTCATAAGACCTCATCGACAAAATCGGTTCCTTTATTGGATTATCTTCAGCTGTTGTTCAACCAAGAGCAGACCCTTCCGTTCCTTCGGATCCTAAACTCAAGCTTCTCGACGAAAAATACGAAACCTCTAGTTTTGAGTCCTAGATGCTTGTTTTAGATTAAACAGCGATTTGTTAAGCCTTTACACGAGTTCCTTCCCAGTTACTCAAGTGTCCCACACTTTTAAGATCCTGCACTTCACATCATTGGGATTTGCTGTCCGGCAGTCTTACAATATGCCCAACCCATTGTATAATACCTGTCGAGCTTTCGTGACTTTTAGAATACTGTATTGGCCAAAGAATTGTGCCAGCTCGTGATTCGTTCTTCACTTTCATACGCCGTATATGAACCGCCAAACATGATCCTAGTTACACCTTGTTCAAAACACCCACTGCTTGCAAGTCCTCGTCGAGCATTGTTCAGATGTCATTCCGATGTATAAGAACTACCATTCTTGTCAGTGTCTTGTACAAGAACTTCGTACGATGGTAAAGCTTACCAGACATCAGCTTCTCGAAGAGACCAAAATATCGCATTGATTGAGTATGACTAATAATAATGCGTCTTCGATTTTCCTTGCTGCAGTTATAGTCCGATGTCACCTCGAACTTATCCCCATCAATTCTCAAAGTTCGCCCCATGAGAACTCTATCACGCTCGGTTCCTTTTGCCAAGAGATACTTTGTCGACTAAAATATTTACCTGCACTTAGTAATTCAGAAAAAGCACCAAAAAAGGGCAGAAGTGCCGCTAAATCATCTAGGCCTGTGCCAACAAATAATGTGTGATCAGCATTAAAAATTCAGGAATGAGCAATAATAGATGCGAAAAGATCTTCGGATAATCTAATTGTGACCGGTAAATCTGTCAAACAAAGCAACAGCTATTAGTATATGTGTAAATAAATATGGCTTGATTTCCGCCAAATGATATAATTTGAGCACTAAACTACTTGCATATGGCTTGGAATTTTTTTGGATTTTCCCATAAAAATAGTAAAATGAGCAATAGATACAGTTACCCATCTTTAAATTCAAAAATAATTTGATATCATGAAAACTTTCCCATGAAATATTCAAAAACACCATTTGAAAACTGAATGGGTTCCAGAAAAGCAAATAAATGCAGGCAAAAAATTGGGAATGAGCCATAAAAATTGTGATGTGTTTTAGGACAAATTATTTTTACATGAAAGTGGTAAAATGAGCAAAGAATATTCAATAATGCGCAATAGACAATGATATTTTTACAAAACGACTAATGACAAGCAAGAGTTGTTGAGCGTTTACAATTTATATTTTTTATCAAATGATATGTTGAGTTTACCAATAACCATAAGACTGTCACTTGTATGTATGTATGTATGTAAGGTAGCCACCATCCCTTCTAAGACCTTGTCATGTATGCAGCTCCACTTAATAGCAAGATCAAATTGAGTTACCGGTTTGCATTCACAGTAACGCTGTATGAAGGGCCAAAAACGGTGGGGCGGACCCGTAAGCAGAGACACTTACGCGAAACCCGCGGGAACATGAGATTCTCCTTCCAACGATACGATCCAACAAATCGAATAACCCAATTCGCAATACTCATTAAGCTTTCTACGGGATGGCTTGTTAAGAAGGGCGCGTCACTCTCACTGAAATTGTTGGAGTAGAATTCGCAGCATCACAATCGAATCGGTAGGATAAAGAAAATGATACTGTTTGTTCCCTCCTAGACGCCGGTTGTCATACCACTCCATTGTCCAATTCCAGCTTGAGTGATACCCTGATGCTCCCTCCTCCCCTTCCCAATATATATTTAATGTCATATAGTAATGTATAAAATATAGTGAATTAATATTATAATTATAATAAATATAGCGAATGAATATTATAATGACAAATAATATAGTGAATGAATATAAGAATGATAATAACAATTCCATTTGTGGACCTGAAAGTTTAGACAATGTAGCTGCGAGAAAAAAAATTGATTTAAAATTATCTCATCAAACTTGGAATATCCATGTATAATCTGAAATTATAGAGCAATAGAATAGTAAGCCTAAAATTTCGATGTGCTGTTCCGTTTCCTTGCAATAATTTATGTAGTGAGTCTCATCTGAAATAGCGATTTTAATGAAATGAATTTAAATGCAATTATGTCACATCATTTAATATCACAACATAAAATAATAAACTGACGTTAAAATATAAAATAATAATACCAGCAAGCCAGTAAACTATAGTAGAATACATATATCCGTAACTAATCTGACCATCCACTCATCGAAAGACTGTTGCAGTTTCTATTGAAATAAGATCTACTAAGATTAGAATTTGTTTTCACAATAATAGTCAGAGAACATAATAAGCGTAGGTACAAGATATATATGACATCTACTGGTATGTTACTGAAAATAAAAAATTAGATGTGTATTAATGTCATAATAATATTAGAAAAACTGAAGACAGCTAATAATAAGGCGAAATAAATTTCAGATGAGTATGAATCTAAAAACTGAATCTTAATAAAACTAAAATAAAAAATTGGGAAATTGAATTTTTCTATAGCTCTTGTACACCCATAAATGATTCCTCATGTCTGTGAAATAGGAAATGAATGATTGTAAACTGTTAGGTTTTGAATTAATATATATTTCTGATGAAGAAGGAAAGTGCTGTTTTAAGTATAATTTTTCGAATATGATCCTTTCTAAAAAAAAACAATCAAAACCTTCCTATCTTTTCAAATACATAACGTAGGTTAGATGAGCTATAACTGACAAGGATGCATAAATGTGAAGCTGAAAATGACTTATAAAAAAGCATACAAAATGTAGTGAATGGATGTTATAATATAAAACGATAATAATTTCATTTGTATTTACGTGTCTGCAGATTGTGGTCCTGCTGCAATTGTATACGGGCCCGCACATCCACCATGAACCTGAAAGCTTAGATAATGTATCATGGCCACCAGAAAAAAAAATTGATTTGAAATTATTTTACAAAACTTGGGATATCCATGGATGATCTGAAATTGTATAGCATATAAAGTATAATGAACCTAAAATTTCGATGTGCTGCTCTGCTAATAAATGTGATATAACCACAATGGAACTGACTCTTAGCTTCGGGTCTTGATCCCTACTGAGCCCTTGCGGCACGTCAAGCCGGCCAGTTCAGCGCAAGGGAACCATAAGACTGTCACTTGTATGGAAAAAATTTTGGGGGGAAAAAAAATTTTTTAATGGGGTAAATTTTTTAAAAACGGTGGAAAAAAGTATCCATGCCAGGGAAAGTACAAAAATCAATCTGTGATAATTTTGAAATGGTCATCAAACCATTATCAATGTTCAGGCGCAAAAATGAAAACAGCAATCGGAAATAAAACATATGAGCAATTTTATAATGTAAAGCAGCACCAAGAAAAGAACTACTCATTTGAATGGCTTACACACTTAGAAAATTTGACAGTATTCGGTATTTTTTTACCGAACTTTCAACAGCTGAACGTTGGGTAATCCAATTTAACAGATTTCGGTAAAATTTGACAAGTTCCGGTAATTTTTTTACCGGAATACTGTAAAATTTCACCGAAATCCGTAAATCGGATTACCGAACGTTCACAATAAGATTATCTGAAGATCTTTTCTCATCTATTATTGCTCATTCCTGAATTTTTAATGCTGCTCACACATTATTTGTTGGCACAGGCTTTTATAATTTAGTGGCACTTTTTTATTTTGTTATTGCTCAAATCTTTCTTTTAATTGATGATTAATTATGCTGCCATACGACGTATTCACCTTCATTCTCACCTTTTCTGCTTCACGTTATACGTATTACAGTCTACGTTTTTAGCAAAATAGATGAACTGGCTGGATTTGTTGAAAACTTTAAGCCGTGAATTTCATAACCCCGTCTAGCTCAATATAATACATCAATATAAATTAATGTAGAAAAGGCAACTAAAGTGGTGAGGGGGGGGGGGGGGTGCCGAGATTTACAAAATGAGTCTACACCTAATTTACAATTTAAGTTTTATTCCAGCAGTATAGCACTCCTCCCGGGTTTGTTGATAAAACTACATTCAAAACTGTTTTGTCTATCAACACCTCATTTGTTTTTTACACCTACGTCCCCAACCCCTCTGAGAAAGAAAAAAATCAAATTTCAAATTTATGATACTGTATCGTTAACCGTTGGATTTTAATGTGGTTTTAATTTGCAATATATCACAAAATTATCCTAGTTTGTGGATCTGCAAAGTCTTTTCATTACCTAGTTTTGCAAAATCATCAAGTTTGATACAGTCTCCGCCAGAAAAAAGTACCCACCTACCCCAGTTTCTCCTTTTTGTGCAGGAAACTGTTAAATAAGTGAAAGATTCTATGTTTTGTTGTTTTGATGGCATATTTATTGTGTTCTTTTCTTGTCTGGTACATAAAAAAACACTTGTCCTGCAAATTCATTTTTTTCTTCAGGTAAGATCAAACTATAGTAGAAATTATGCATGTCAAAATAAAGTGCCCACTTCTTATTTTCTTTAAAAAAGCAAGTTCTAGATCCAGTGTGTTGAGTGTTCAGTAGTGGATGTGTGCTCCCCTGGCCTTCAACAGTTTTTGCAAACGTTTCGGTATACTTTCCACCAGATTCTTCAGGTGTTGTGGGTCAAGATCTCCCCAGGCGTTCTCAAGAGCTTGAAAATTGTTATGTTTGTTGGTAATTCCCCAGTCAACACAGAATCGCATATGATAGCGCATATGAGTACAACGTGGAGGCTATATACGTTCATTCGTCCATTTAACTTCATATGAAATGTACGCATATCGCCTCCACTTTATACTCATATCCGTTATTAAAAGCGAGCTTGTGTTAACTGGGTCCTGTTTTATCAACTCGTGAATCCAAGATGGCCCACAGATTCTCTATTGGGTTCAGATCTGGACTCTGTGGGGGCCATTCCATAAGTTTAATACGGCAGGAACGGAAGAATGCCTTTGACTTCTTCGCGGTATGTTTTGGGTCATTATCTTGCTGGAACACCAATTTGTTTTCCAGCCCAGTTTTAACCAACGAAACCTCCAAATTCTCACGCAATATGTCGATGTAGGAATCTGCTGTCATAATACCATCGATTTTTACCAAAGCACCAACACCCACCCAAGAAAAACACCCCCACACCATCACGTTCCCTCCACCATGCTTAACTGTGCCCTGGATATGTCGATCATGAAGCGCCTCTCCAGGTCTACGCCACACACGAGCTCGTTTTTGGACTCATCACAAAACAGTCTTCCAATATTCTAAAGGTTTATCAGCATGTTCCCGAGCAAATTTGAGTCGTTTCGCTTTGTTGACTTTGCTAATAAAAGGCAACTTTTTACAAAACCTGCTCTTCATACCATGTTCAGCGATCCTTCTGCGTAGAGTACTGTCCGAGATCGGTTGTTGAATCACTTCCTTGAACTCCCTGAGGATAACCTTCGGATTTTTCTTAATTTCTCGAATGATTCTCGCATCTGTTCGGGAATCTGTTCTACGTTTCCTTCCCCTTCCTGGGCGATCAGCTACTGAACCATAGGTTTTGTTTTTTGCGAAAAGCTTGGTAACCGCTGCATTGCTGTATCCATACTTTTCACCAATCTTGCGATGCGATTCACCTTTCTCGATGTCACGAATAACACTTTTTAGGATCTGCAAGGGAATAGTTTTGCTTGCCACCGTATTATCCATGGTTATTTAGATAACTTGCACTGAATCTTTCTGACCGACAACGTAAATCCGTAAGAAGATCAACAAACACTTGGAAACGTCAAAAAAATTGAATACGAGGGGCGTTTGGATGTAAAAATTACACACACATAATATATTTTCAATTGGGCACACACCAAATTTACACCACGGATGGTTCAAAAAATAATTTTGCAAAAATGTGTATTATCCATTGCAAAAATACAATTGCATCTTTAAAATAATAATATTATCATGCTTAGAAAAATATATGAATACGATATAATGAGTTTTTCAATGACTTCAGAGATGAAGCGTGTTTATGAGAAAAGTGGGCACTTTATTTTGACGGTGACTGTATGTCGCTGGCCAGGTTATGGTAAAAAATGATTATTGCCACTTTCCCGGATGAACTAAAAATCCTACAGGGACACTCTAAGTGGCCAGTATGGTTATATACCCTCAAAATGTCATCCGAAGACAAAGTTTTGCAAAACCATGAAGTTTGATACATCGCAAGCCAGGTTTTGGAAAACATTTGAATATGGCCACTCTTCCGGATACCTTTAATAGAGGCCAATATGGTCAGAAATCCTCAAAATGTCTTCTGTTGGCCTAGTTTTGCTAAATCATGAAGTTTGATATGCCACTTGCCGTGTTTCGCATCTAAAAATATTTTGTCCACCATCCCCGGACAGGTACTTACCCCAGTACTCCCACCTTGGAATCCGAAACTGCGGCCGTTTTCAGAATAACTATTACAGATCCACAGAGCTGTACAGATTCAGATAATTTTGTTATCTATTGTAAAATCCGATGGCTAACGAAGGAGTTTAGGTGGCTGGGTTCGATTCCCGGTCTGGTCTAGGCATTTTTCGTAAAGGAAAATTTCTCGACTCCCTGGGCATAGCGTATGATTGTACTTGCCACACAATCATACTGATGCAAAAATGGTACTTGGCATCGAAAGCTCTTGATTAATAACTGTGGAAGTGCATTTAGAACACTAAGCTGAGAGCAAGCAATAAGCTAATTGCGAAAGCAATAAGCTTGAAATGCTAAAGAAGAAGAAGAAGAACGATGGAGTTTCATTAATTTTAAATTTGAATTTTTCTATCTCAGAGGGGTTGGGGACGTACGTGTTAAAGCCGAACTTTGTACAAAGTTGTCCACTCTATAGACAGGTTAATAAAACCTTTATAAGACCATAAAGATTTTTAAAATGTTCAAGTGAAAGATGTTATGACCACTTGAGAACCTTCATAAAACCTATTGACTGCCTTTGCTCGATTGTCTGCGCTTCTGTGTCATTTAGCAGTTAATAATTTTTAAGAAAAAAGTTATAGTGTTCCGAGAAATGTTGTTTGACAGCAAAATAGTCTAAACAAATAACGTTTTTTACAGCGTATCATGATCCAATTCATATGCGCATTTAATTTTCTGGTGAATATTGGCACGAAAATTAATGCGCCTCGGAAATTATGAACTTCTAGAATACAGATGGAATTCAATAAGGTTATCTAAAAGAAAGCGCAAATTGGTCTCTGATTGCATTAAATTTAAAATTTGGTGCATTTATTTCGCTACATTCCAATGATTTTTTATATTTCAATATGGCGATGGCAAAAAATCACAGTTTACCCAAAAAGCAAATTTATCTTCGCAAATATTTTTATTTATTTTTTTTTTTGTTTGGTGCTTTCTCTTAATTTTTTTTTTTTTTTTTTTTTTTTTGTGGGGGGGGAATTGGTTTTTTTTTTTTTTTTTAATTGTTATGCTACCATCTATTGAAGCAAGGTAACTTTCCATAGCAGTGGAATAATCTGAAAAACGATTTGATCAGGATTCTATTATTGTCTGTGATCATCAAGCTCCTGCATGAAGGGCCAAAAACGTTTGTGCGGGCCCGTAAGCAGAGACACTTACGCGAAACCCGCGAATATAGGGAAGAGAATCTCCTTCCAAAAGCAAGTTCACACAGACAGCACTAGAATCGAGCCCTCGTTTGACAGAATAAACCCAATAGATGGGGTCGAAGAGCCCGCCCTCGTTCCGCGAAATGTTAACAATAGGGAGGAGCATGGGACTGGCTCCCTATCCAAATCGTTTTACTTGGGTGCCCTGATGGTCCCTCCCTTTCCCAGTTATATGTTATTTTATATTTAGTATATTTTGTACTCAAAATTTACGGATATCATTATAGACAAACATGCCAACTTATTCAAATTTCTAACTTAAATGATACATCCAATGAATTGTTACTGAAAAATAAATAACAATTAGATATGTATTAATACCCCTCTAGTCCTGGAAA
This sequence comes from Aedes koreicus, assembly GCA_024533555.2. Taxonomy (NCBI): domain Eukaryota; kingdom Metazoa; phylum Arthropoda; class Insecta; order Diptera; family Culicidae; genus Aedes; species Aedes koreicus. The sequence continues at coordinate 44,869 of JAHHFK020001388.1, forward strand.
AGCTGGAAACAGAATATATCATTCCAAATATCAAAGATTAAACTTCAATAAGAGATGTTATTTTATAAAACATGTTGTAATATTTTTCTGTAAACTGTTCTAGCAACATTTCAAAAACAGCAACTGTAGTGATCGAAGAGTCCAGTTTGATGATTTCTGAAATAATAGCTTTTCTTACCATAATATCATTAAACACAATATTTAAGTATAATCCTACATTGCTTATATGCACATGCCAATCTTTTATGAATATAGTAGTTGAAGTTCAGAAGTGCAATTTTAAATCAAATGTTATGCTGAAATGCTGAAAAACAAATTGAGCCCCTGATGCCTGTCATGTTGCTCCCGGCTCTTACATGGGTTTGGAATGCAAAGATGATTCTAAAGCGTTATTATATATAGCATTTTAAGCTTATTGCTTTCACAAATTGCTTATTGCCTGCTCTCAACTCAGTGTTCCAAATGCACGTCCACAGTTATTAATTGAAAGCTTTCGATGCCGATGATTCTAATGCGTGCTGAAATTATTAATAAATTGAGAATGGAAAATATACAATATGACTTAAGGTACACAATCTTCAGTCGCACCCCCTCACTTCGCTATTGTCAGATTGACAACATTGCCCAGGCTACGCCAACCAGCGTCTCCATGTTTCAGCTGGAAGTCTTTTGTGATCATATGACTCGTGGATGCGTGAGGTAGGAACTTGTGAGGACGAGAGGTCGGTCGCACCCTCCTTCGAAGTTGTCAACTCACCATTTGAAGCCCGTTGTAAACAAGCTGTGTTGGTTCTCACAAACCTGACCAAAATATGAAACCTTTTGGCACGTCTCGGTGCCATAATAAGACCAAATTGATTTCTAGTGGCCTTCATAAAACTTAAAAAAAAAAAAAAAATAAAGGGGGGGGGTTGGGGTTTGGGGTGGGGGGGGGGTTGGGTTGGTTTTTGGAGGGGTTGGGGGGGGGATTGGTTTTTTTGTGGGTGGGTGGGGTGGGGGGGGGGGGGGGGGGGGGGGGGGGTTTTTTATTTGGGTGGGGGGGGGGGGGGGGGGAGGGGGGGAAAAGAAAGGAAACCTCTAATCCTCTTTTTTCTTTTTTTTTGGAGAGATTGTTTTTTTTTTTGGTGTTGTTTTTTTTTTTTAAAAAGAAAAAATAAAACCCCCACGGTGTTTTTTTTTTTTTGGCGTTTTTATGTTTATATTTTTTAAATATTAATTTTGGGGGGGGGGTTGGGGCGTTCATTGTAGGATATTTGATAGGTTTTTTCTTTTAGTGTCTTACAAATATCTTCCAAAAAATCTGCTTGCAAAAGTAAGCATTCTAAAAAATTGACCTATTTCGTATGGTGATGAAAAAGAGCTACAAAAGATAATTCAAGTTCGAAGTTATTGAAATAGATCTTCTCTTTGGGGTTTCACTAAAAAAAAAAATTCATCGATCGCTTGGGGTGTTGGGATTTTTGGCAGTTTTCGGTATAATTTTCAGCTAAAGGGTGGAACGGTAAAATTGGTCAAACATGATTAAGTGCACTGATTAGTTTATTAAATAAATTAGTTTATTATATAAATGATCAATCTTTATTTATTTTTTCGAATTTCGAGTGGGATGACTTTTCCTGCAAATACAATGTGCGCAGAGTGAAAAATGTCACATATTTTAAAAATGTCTCTTGTTTTGAACAATCCCAAATCTAAATCATTTTGACGTAGGACTACGTCTTTGTTTTTAATACAGGGGTACACATTGCGAGTACAAAAATTTGGAGCGTCACGAAATATGCTTAGGTTTTGAACGTTAATAAATAATTCATTCCTCGACCGATTTTCAAAATCTTTGCATCAATCTATCTGGAATATTTCTACGCATCAATTTTAAAATTGGAATTGATTGATTTTCAAAATTAGGCTATTGAAAATAACGTAAATACAAGGTGATGTCTTATAATGTCGATTTTTCAAAGTAAATTTACCAAATGCACAGTATAATCGTAGCACAGACTTTATATTCAAGTAAGGAGAATCTCCTAAGCAGTCATGAATGTTATAAAAGGGGTACACCTTCGCATTTTAATTCAGTTTAACGGCAGTCGTGAAGCTGTGCATAAATCTGCTGAAGGAACGAGGTTGGCAGCAACAGGCACCCTGGAGGGTGCACTGACGAACAGTTGTTACCCAGAGAGGCTTGTGTGCAGTTGGCTGTTGGTGCTGATGCTCCCGTCAACCTCGCTGCTGAAGCCTACGAGTTGGCGCGAATAAGCCACCCTTGACATCCCACGTCACCTGCAGATGGTCACCCGCAACGACGAGGAGCTGAACCAAGAAGACCAAGAAGAAAACCCAAGTTCAATCGCGAAACATGTTTCTTCCCCGTCAACTAAATCCGTCCTTTTCAAGACGACCAAATCAGTTAGCCAATTCAAGAGTTTGGTTGAAGTTTTCTCTTGTGTTGATTGAAATTTAATTACCACGCCCCGGCTGAACATAGCATTCATTAAACGCCGCAAACTGGAGTAAATGACAAGAACCAACGAACGAAATTCTAACATGGATAATGCGAGCCGAACTGCAACACGTCCGACCGACCATTTAGTAGAGTTCATTTTAGTTCCTAGTTGTGCATAGCGGATTAGTTGCTGGTGATAGAAAGTAATTAAGGCATATTGCTGTTAAGAAAATCATCCTTCTAGCGTGCAGTAGTTAAAACAAATTATTGTGGCGCAATAACTGAATTTCGTCGCCATTGGTGCAATTTGTATCGCATTGCCTTCGTTGGTACCGCCTTCTTTCGTGCACTAGCATCCGACCCCTTTACCTCATAGCTCTTAGCAGAACATTTTTATTCAGTCTTACGACAGTCGTTAAGCTGTGTAGTGGTCTTAGGATCGTAGTTGGCGGCGGCGTGCAGTCGTTGCCCAGAGAGGCGTTGTTGCAGTTGGCGGTTGTTGCCGATGCTCCCGTCAACCTCGCTGTGAGAAACATGGCTGCTGAAGCCTACAATTTAGCGGGAAAAAGCCGCCCGTGACAACGAGACAAGAATCAATCATCCCACGAGATGAACCAAGAAAGAAAGCCCAAGTTCAATCGCGAACTGTTTCTCCCCCGTGAACTTAATCCGTCCTTTTCAGGACGACCAAATTAGTTTGCCAACTGAAGAGTTCGTTTCGATGAATTTTTCTCTTGTGCTGTTTGAAATTTCCATTACCGCGCCCCGGCTGAACATGGCATTGCTTTAAACGCCGCGTCCCGGAGTAAATGGCAAAGCGCGTTGAACAACCAATGAACCAACAGATCCATAACTATCTTCTACGCGTTAGAGATAGTGGCCATTGCGAACTACAACCGGGGCCGTAAGGAGTGTATCGAATATAAGCTATCCACATACATTTGCATTGTACGCATGTATTTGTGATGGTTTTTTATGCTCTGAACACTGCATGCTGTGCGTTTGACTGTCAGCTTTCTTTTGTTTACTTGTTTGTGCGGTTCAAATTCTGCGTTTTCAAAATGTCGCGTATTGAAAAGAAAGTGAAAATTAAGGTTTTGGACACATGGCTAAATGAGAAGGGTATGCGAAAATTGGCGAAGCTCTTTGGAATTCATCATGCGAGTGTTAAAACCATCATTAATAAGTTTGGGGAACACTATTCTTTGGATGAGCTACCAGGAAGAGGCAGAAAACCCGGTTCTTCCAACCCGAAACTAGAGCAGAAAGTGGTATCTCTAATCATGAAGAACAAATCAATGTCAATACGTGATTTGGCCAAAAAAGCAGGAACGAGTGTCGGAATGATCCAGCGTATCAAGAGGCGAAACCACCTGAAGACCTACAAGAAGCAGAAAATCTCGAAACAAAGTGCAGAACAGAAGAAGCGAGCAGCAACAAGGGCCCGGAAATTGTATTCGCGTCTTTTGCAGCGTCCGGATGCATGCGTTTTGATGGACGATGAGACCTACCTCAAAAACCCTTCCAGGTCCACAATACTTTACTGCCGTCGTTGGGGAGGATGTGAGCAATGCGGACAGGTCGATTCAAGTGGAGAAATTCGGTCGAAAGGTACTGGTATGGCAAGCAATATGTTCCTGTGGTTTGAAGTCAACCATTTTTTACACTACCGGAACTATAAATGCGGAAATCTATCGATCTGAGTGTCTCCAGAAGAGATTGTTGCCTTTATATAAGAAGCATAGTCCACCTCCACTGTTTTGGCCGGATTTAGCGTCGGCTCACTATGCCAAAACCACTCTCAATTGGCTTGCGGAAAAGGGTATAGATTTCGTTGAGAAAAATATCAATCCACCAAATTGCCCTCAGCTTCGACCCATCGAACGTTACTGGGCAATCGTGAAGAGGGTCTTCAAGAAGACTGGTAAGGCAGCTGGGAACATGCAGGAGTTCAAAAAAATTTGGGCTCAAGCGTCCAAAAAATGCGATGCAACACTTGTCCGGAACTTGATCAAGAGCATTCGATCCAAAGTTCGAAAATTGGTGAAGGAATAACTAAATTTCATCCGGTCTTCATTAAAGGGTGATACGGTCAAAATTTGGTCAAGGGAAAACGCGTGTAAATCGGTGAAATCGTTTATTTAAAAAATCAAATTAAATTTCTTTTTCAAGTTCAATTAGTATAAAATTCAGGAAAAATATTCAGTTAGGCTTCCGTTTTTCCAAATCCGAATTGCCGGGCCTTACGCTTGACCCCTGCCATCAGATTTTGTACAGCCAAGGTGGTCCACCTTCTTCGCCGCAGAAAGCCAGTTTGCCTTGAACTGCTGCTCGTCCTTAGCAGTTTTTTTGGTCTTCTTTAGGTTCCGCTTGACAATAGCCCAGAATTTCTCAATTGGGCGGAGCTCTGGCGTGTTGGGAGGGTTCTTGTCCTTGGGAACCACCTGCACGTTGTTGGCGGCGTACCACTCCATGGCCTTTTTACCGTAATGGCAAGATGCCAAATCCGGCCAAAACAGTACGGAACAACCGTGTTTCTTCAGGAAAGGCAGCAGACGTTTATTCAAACACTCTTTCACGTAAATTTCTTGGTTGACCGTCCCGGAAGCTATGAAAATGCTGCTTTTCAAGCCACAGGTACAGATGGCTTGCCAAACCAGATATTTCTTTGCGAACTTTGACAGTTTCGTGTGCTTGAAAATATCTGCTACCTTTCCCCTTCCTTTTGTCGTATAAAACTCCTGTCCCGGAAGCTGCTTGTAGTCGGCTTTGACGTAGGTTTCGTCGTCCATTACCACGCAGTCAAACTTCGTCAGCATCGTCGTGTACAGCCTCCGGGATCGCGCTTTGGCCGTCGTATTTTGTTTATCATCGCGATTTGGAGTCACTACCTTCTTGTAAGTCGATAGTCCGGCTCGTTTTTTGGCTCGATGCACGGTTGTAGACGATACACCCAGCTTATTTGCGGCATCTCGGAGAGATAGGTTAGGGTTTCGCTTGAAACTATCGGCAACTCTCTTTGTCGTCTCAGCGGCTTCCGGTTTTCGGCTTTCCCCCCGATCCAGACTTCCTGGCTGTCGACAAACGTTCCCCAAACACTTTAATTACATTTGTAAAGGTTGATTTGGCAACTTTTAGCGATTTTGCCAACTTTGCGTGCGAGTAGCTCGGATTTTCGCGATGCGCGAGCAAAATTTGATACGCTGCTCTTCTTGCTTGGACGGCATTTTGACAACTGAAGAGTGAATTCCAAAATCAAAATAGGAGCAACATTCTACACACACACACCTTCAAAATGAGGGGTGTTCAGGTTTTTTAAATGCAAAATTAAAAAAAAACCTTAAATGTTGATATTGACCAAATTTTGACCGTATCGCCCTTTATGTTCAAGTTTAACCTCGTAAAATAAAGGATCAATTTTTTGTATGAATAAAATATCGGTTTTCAACATAATATGAAAGAAAGTTTGTGGATAGCTTATTTTCGATACACTCCTTATCATAATTAAGAGCCACCAAATGCTTTCTAAATAGTGTACAATAGAATTTTCTTGGCCCTTTTCTGGACTGACTTAAATCAATTAGCGGAAGGCCCTGACGTGTATGGGATTGCTGCGTAGTCCTACGTCACCTTTGCGCACAACCCGATTGGGCTGTACCTTGTTGTTTTTTTTATGGTCTTTTATGGTCTTTCTTCAAATCAATTCACCTGCAAAATCTATTCCTCCTATCACAAGTCTCTTCCTCTCAAAATCAAAGTCAAGTAGCCACAGAACCTTCCGCCAGAAACACTAAAATTCATTGAGCTAGCTAATGAGATTAGCACGTTCCTAATATGGCATTCTGCACCCAAGACCGACGAGGCAAGGGATTAAAGACCGGTAGTCGATTGAGCTGGTCGGTTGGTTCGGATCGGATCGGCAATTTGTTTGTTGGTGAAATTCAATCCCCAGTCCAACACCACAACATCGCCGAGGAATGACGTTGACGATGAAGATGATGATGATGATGACTCGGCACCACTAGCTGGATGCAGCAGCATGTTTACCGGTTGGCCACAAACCCCCCCCTCTAATCCATCTACGTCTCCCGGATCGAAGCACCACGCAGCAGACAACGCATCCCCCGCCGCCGAGTGTGAGGAGGTGTAATTTTCATGTCAATCACAATTTTGCAACTACATATTCTATCCCGTCGACTGGAATGACAGCCCGAGGTTGGGTGTCGCGATTTTGTTCCCTGTCCTCCCACTCCCCCTCGGATCACTTTGCCGCTCATGTGTGCGCTGCTGGCAGTTTGGTGAATCGATAGAAATTGATTCTCGGACAGATTGGTGCTGTTGGACCGGAGATGGGATTTAAGGTGACGAAGAAGTCCGAGAAATGTTGATTGGAATGTGCTGACGAAGAAACGAGGGAAGGGTGGTTCGGGGACGAGGAATCCTAGACGACGTATGGAACAAATGATTTTGACACCTAAATAGACTTCTTAAATTGAGCACTGAGATGTTGGCGTTGTTGCTTGGGTGGAAGCTTAGGCAGTGGCACAGTACGGTCAGTGTCTTGTGGCGATGGGCCACGTCGGGGTTGTTGGAGGCGGATGAATGTCAGCTGAAAGAAAGCTTCGAATAAGAGGACACTCCACTTGATGGAAGACCAGAGGGACAAGAGCCTAATAAATAATACCAGTATTGAATTATTTATATTAAATTCAATTACGCATTATCCAACCAATTCAATGAGTCATCTCTCGAAGGGGTGCGTTTCGTCGGTAGTGAGTGTGCAGGGGAGATAAACGCCAACTTGCTACAAGTCAGTTCATTCCAGTTCCAACGAAAAGAAAGATGCAGTTCGCTAAGGAGTGGAACAAAACAAAAAAAAACCTCAACGACGACAATGATGATCACGGCGAGTTGCGCACACGTAAATTGGCTACTTCTACCATCAGGTTCGGAGCAGGTACCTGCACACCTTCCTCGCGAGATTATACGCAGCTATTAGCCGGTTCTTTACCGAGATCTTCGGACAAAGTTTTATTCATTTTGAAAACATAACCGTACTGCTTCAGCGTGGACCCCGCAGGTTGCACGACGGTGAACTGTTATTGTTATTTGTACTTATTTATCTTGCTCCGAATCGACCACTGTCTGCCTGCTACCTGGCTAAGAAAGACGGTTGGAGACGATTGGGGGAAAGATCGTTACGCGTTCACGCATGCCTCCTCTCGACGCAATTGTTGACTGTAATGTTAGCTGCTACGTCCAATTGTTCTGTGCAGAATATCAACGGGTTTTTGGCGGGTAACGTTTAGGTTGATACGATAAGAGAAATGCTTGCGACAACGGAACAATGCCATAGCTGTGCATGGGCTATACAAACTTTTTAGGTTTTGAGTTACTCAGTGTAAATCGAAAAGGTTCACTGTGAAGAAGATGACTTTCATTTGAGATAGGAGCAACTTCCTTTTGTTAGTCATTAACAATTCAAAGTTTAGTGTTCTGTTTGCTTATTACACTGAAAAAAGTCTTGAGACTCTGGAGCTCTGGCCATGCAGATTTCCTTTAATTTGGGTCCCAAAACTACCGAAAATCGTATCGGTGTTTTGTTTTTGCTGCTTCGTTTTCGCGAAAAAAAAATCAATAATACGAAATTTAACTTGAACTAACAGTGAAGTCATAAAATCTCCGCGTGCATTGTGTTAGCCGTAGTGAATACAATCGATTTCGGTAGTATTCCCCCGTTTTTTGTTTTGTTTTTGTGCTTCGTCCCCGCACCCGGAAGAAGAGTTACATCAGCTTAGTTTTGGTTATTAGTGCTAATATTGTGACACTCGGGCATAATTTATTAGTTCAGAGTGTTTTTCCGTTTTGTCGCGAGTGAATCGATGATTATTAGCAGTTTTGAAGCTCGATAGCGAGGATTTGCATTATTCGCAGAGTGAAGAGTGAAAAAAAGAAGACTAGTGCAATGTAAAGAACGGCCATTTGCTGGTCAGAAGGAGCAAACGAAAACAACGCGCATGGGCGGGTGAAAAGCTTGCACATAATTTTAGGTGCATTCAACACGGGGTGTGCAGAGTTTTGTTATGCAGGTTGTAACGTAATCCTGAAGTTCTGTAAATTTGTACATAGTTTTTCTTACTACACAAATCCGTTTCTGATGAATTACGAGCCATTCACTTTTTTTTACCTCAAACACAGTATTGATAATGCTATGAACCATTCAGATTTAAGCTTACAGATTTTTGAATTTCTTTTCCTATGAAAATTTAAAAATTTGTACTAAATAAATAGTACCAAGGACTGATCATGAATGGCGGTATAGAATTTTTAAGTAGAGTGACACTTGCATAAAAAGGTATTGGTAAACGTCAAAAATGATGATGATTGATTTATAAGTTCTTTAAACTAATTCTTGGACCAAATCGGTCATTTCCAAAGTTCGTCGGCTAGAGAACAGAAGCTGGCCATTGCGGTTCTTTTTTTTTATCCACCAGTTTTTCTAAGGTGTGTTCAATTGGTTTTCATCATTTAAGTAGTGTTAAAAGTAAAATATATTCATTTCGGAATAAGTTTGATTTAAAGTGTGTTATATTAAAAAAGTTAAATTTATTTGCTTGTATTTTTTTAAATTTATTTTTGTGGGTATCTTGACACAAGTGGCGAAGGCTCTATTCTTCTAAGATTTCTTTGTATGTATGTATGTATGTAAGGTAGCCACCATCCCTTCTAAGACCTTGTCATGTATGCAGCTCCACTTAATAGCAAGATCAAATTGAGTTACCGGTTTGCATTCACAGTAACGCTGTATGAAGGGCCAAAAACGGTGGGGCGGACCCGTAAGCAGAGACACTTACGCGAAACCCGCGGGAACATCAGAATCTCCTTCCAACGATACGATCCAACAAATCGAATAACCCAATTCGCAATACTCATTAAGCTTTCTACGGGATGGCTTGTTAAGAAGGGCGCGTCACTCTCACTGAAATTGTTGGAGTAGAATTCGCAGCATCACAATCGAATCGGTAGGATAAAGAAAATGATACTGTTTGTTCCCTCCTAGACGCCGGTTGTCATACCACTCCATTGTCCAATTCCAGCTTGAGTGATACCCTGATGCTCCCTCCCTTCCCAATATATATTTAATGTCATATAGTAATGTATACAATATAGTGAATTAATATTATAATTTTAATAAATATAGCGAATGAATATTATAATGACAAATAATATCGTGAATGAATATAAGAATGAAAATAACAATTCCATTTGTGGACCTGAAAGTTTAGACAATGTAGCTGCGAGAAAAAAAATTGATTTAAAATTATCTCATCAAACTTGGGATATCCATGGATAATCTGAAATGATATAGTAATAGAATAGTAAACCTAAAATTTCGATGTGCTGTTCCGTTTCCTTGCAATAATTTATGTAGTGAGTCTCATCGGAAATAGCGATTTTAATGAAATGAATTTAAATGCAATTATGTCACATCATTTAATATCATAACATCTATTCTTCTAAGATTTCTTTGTCTACAAAAAAGATAAAGCTATCATGAATTCATTTTTTTTATTGTATGATTTTAATTCGCTTCTTGTTGGACCTCAGCGTCCAATAGGCGCTTTTTTGTTCGGACCTAGAGTCCTATACATCCGCCATCTTCTTTGGCTATTGTGCACAGGGTTTATTTTCGGTGGCAACAGCTCGTTGAGGCCCGCCAGTTCGTGGCAGTCAAACGGAATAGGGAGAAATTTTCCTCCAGCCTGCCTGCGTACGGTTGCCGTATGATCGGGTAGAGTACCGGAGTGCCGACACCCTCAACCCCGCAGCTTTAGTTCGGCCATTCTACATCCGAGCAAGCCCCGACAACTACGGGATCCCTTTCTGGTGGAAGTTACTCGTTCCGTGACTTCAGGGGCCAGAACATCGCACGCCAGAATATCGCACATCAGCCGCGTGCCCCCGATTATTCCGGACTACAAAAAAGACCCTGCGCAGGTTAGTTATTCATGGCCATGAAACACACACAGTACAACATACACACACACAGTAATGAGACGAAAAAAATGAATACAAATTAAAATGAATTTAAGCTAAATTTCCTTTCTTCATTCTTTTATACTACCTAAGCCCTGTGGTAAAGTTAGTCCGCCCGGGTGTACGTTTCGCTTTGCCTTTACGTTGATTGAGCATACCGTCTTTCCACCTTTTTACGTACTTCTAAATCTGTGGTCATCAATTTGCGTTTACCAAGCAACCGTTTGAAATTCCCCTGAGAATTGCACTCATGCTGATACAGCTTAACCGGGCAACACAAAACACGACCAGTGGTCTCTCAATACCGAGAGTGGCGCATAAGCCACTGCGTTTGCGGCAATTTTCCATTGCGACGGCGACGAACGGTTACAAGGTTGCATATCTAGCGGGCGGTTTAGCAACGTTAGTTTTGCGCATATTTAAGTGTCAAATTTTATGTTTACGAATGAACAAGATTGAGGAGGCGGACATGGATGAGATCTATCTGATTATAACTATGTAACAATAATCCTATTTTCTAATAATACTGAATACGTACCTGATTTGGATATTTGAAATTTCCAAATCTGGAAGTGTGTTGCAGTGCCCTTATCCAAATGATATCTGTAATGTTTACATGCGGGGCTTATTGTATGTGAAAGTAACCTTGAAATGGGCGTGACTCTCCAGACATTCTGAAAAGGGTTGCTGGATCTGCAGTAGAGCTATCACATTCTAGCTCCCGGATTAAGGCTGCTTCCAATGGTCACTTGAATGATTATTGTAAACAGATTTCATTAATAATACCAAGCCGGCCGGGGGGTGTAGAGGGCCACACACACACACACACACACACACACACACACACACACACACACACACACACACACACACACACACACACACACAAAAAAAAAAAAAAAAACAAAGAAAAGGTGGCCGCCGGTGGGTTTTTTAATTGGAAAAATTGATTGTATTTTTAGACAGAAAGAGAAAAGGAAAATTTTTTTTTTTGTGCGGGGCGGGGGGGTAGGGCAGGCGGGGGGGGGGGGGGGGGGGTGGGGGGTGGGTTGGGTTCGGGGCGCGTAGTAGTAAGAGGTGAGCCTGTGAAACTTAAAAGTTCAGAATTATCTCACTACGTGGCGCTAGTGAGCAATTAACATTACTGAATAGCCCGAATCTAGGCATCCTTGACATATAGGAAGTTGGCGTCTTCAACAAATATGTTTGAGTGGCTAAGGACTTTTGGATAGTGTAAACATTAGTTCAGAATTCGTCCGCTACGTGGTGCTAGTGTACATGTGAACTTTTTGTATTACCTGTATCCTGAGATCTAGATCATTTATGAATTTACTGTCTTCGGGAAAGTTATTTGGGAAATCATGACCTTCCAGGCGGTTGACTTAAAAGTTCAGAATTATCTCACTACGCTGCGCTAGTATGCATGTAAAATTACTGAATAACGCGGATCTCGAGATCCTTGACATATTGCAAGATGGCGTCTTCGGCAAATATGTTCGAGTGGTCAAGGCCTTTTGGATGGTGTAAACATTAGTTCAGAACTCGTTCGCTACGTAGCGCGAGTGTACATGTGCACTATTTGTATCACCTGTATTTTGAGATCTAGACCAACTATGAATTTACTGTCTGAATTTACTGAGTGGGGAGAAGAGCCCGCCGTAAATTCACGAAATGTTATCAACAGGGAGTTGTCAATTCCACTCTCCCCATCCAAATTGCTTCAATCCGGTGCCCTGATGGTCCCTTCCCTACCCATTGCATTCAAATTATGTAGGAAAATAAACATGCAAGATAGTAATCATTTTCATACCTTAGCTTGTAACGATCCTTGTATAAGAAAAGGGTGGTGGGAAGAGAAAGTGGACCTAACAATTGTGCACTTACACATGTGCATATCGTCCATTAGTTATTGAAAATATTCCCTGAATAAATTGGTAAGGATCTAAAGACTAAACTCGGAAAAAATGAGACACACAAAAATGATCACCAAAAATTCATGTTAAATCGGATACTTCTCAAATTTTCAAATATTAAATAACCATACATTAGCTATGTTTTGGCTCAATTTATTTATTGAATTTCCTCCCCCAAGCTGAATGCTCGTACATTTCTCTTAACACTGCTCATGAGATCTTGGGCGAGGCTTTGTCCATCTTCCTTACACAATTGCTCCCAGTTTTTCTTCAAAGCTTCATCGTTTTTGAATGTTTTTCCGCTTTTCTTCAACTTCTTCTTCATTATCGCCCAAAACTTTTCGATCGGACGAAGTTCTGGTGTATTTGGCGGGTTCGCCTCCGTCGGGACCACATTAACGCCCTTCGCTTCGTACCAATCCATTACAGGCTTGGCGTAATGGCACGAAGTGAGATCCGGCCAGAACAGCGTGGGACCACGGTGAGAGCGAAGGAAGGGCAGCAAGCGCTTCTGCAAGCATTCCTCTCAATAAATCTGCCCGTTTATGGTGCCGGTTGTAACGAACGGCTTGCTGTACCGTCCGCAGTCGCAGATCGCCTGCCACAACAGGTACTTCTTCGCAAATTTGTCCATCCCTCTTCCGGAACTCTTCCGGAACCTCCATGCAGGACGTACCGACAAAAAACTCGAGGCTGTTTGGTGTCCGCCTTGATATATGTCTCGTCGTCCATGTCGAGACAGCCTGGCTTGACCAGCCACTCACGGTACAGCTTCCGCGCACGCAATTTGGCCACCGTGTTTTGCTTGTCAGTCCGGTTTGGCGCCTTCCTGACCTTAAAAACACGTAGCCTTGCCCGCTAAATGGTCTGTTCGACGAACCACTTCGACGAATTGAGCTTTTTGGCCACGTCTCGGGTGGAAAGGTTTGGGTTATTCTTTAAGTACTGCCTTATCTTCCGCGCCTTCTCTGGGTATTCCGTTTTCGGTTTTCGGCCGCTTCCAGCGCGCCGCTCGATGGTCTTCGTCTCCTGGAACATCTTCACAACGCGGGACACGGTGGAATGGTGGATTGCAAGCCTTTTGCCGATCCATCTATGCGACTGACCAGGATTATCGATCACCGTGCCCAAGATTTACTGGCGTAGCTCTTTTTGTTTCGAATGCATCTTGAAAACTACTTGACAGATGGCGAGAAAATTTTGCACACATAAACAAATCACTCTAAACTAGCATTACCTAAAATTTCAATTTTAACTTACGCGATAAAAAGTTACACCCAAAACAAAGTGTCGCATTTTTCCGACTCCAATCTTTATAGTAGTTTGTATAAAAAACCATTATCTTCAAAACATGATTCATAACAACCCAACTTTGTGCCCTTAACATAATAAGTATGATCCTTGTTGATCTCCTCGCAACTACGACACATGTTTGTCAAGAAATTCGGTATCCACATGAAGAACTACTGGTCAAATTTTAGACTTGATCAAACTGTTGTTTCATAAAATTTTAATTAAATTACGCCGGGCACACGCTTGCTGTCCACCCCGCTCCCGGGGGGGACCCCAAAACCCCAAAAAAACTCCCCCTGTTTGGTTTTGCCGGGCAATTCTTGGATTCGTTGGTTTCCTGGGATTTTATTTGCTCTTTGGTGTCGGAAACATTGACCGCCCCCCGCCGCCTTTTTTTTTCTTTTCTTCTCTCGGGCCCGCCACACCCCCTGTTTTTTTTTTGTGTTATTTTTTTTTTATATCTGTGGGGGAGGGACCGCCTCTTTATCTCTGTTGGGGAACCCGAGCAAAGGATTATACCAAATTGATAACAAATTCTAATACTTGGTTATCATTGTTTGATCACTGAATATGTTATCATTGAGGCTGAATAAACAGCCAAAATAACAGAATTAATAACAAAAAGTACTCGTTGAACATCATAATGATAGCTTATTTTATTATCAGTGAGAACATCTTGATAACAAATTCTGTATTTTAAGCAAATTTATTGAAATAGTTTCAAATTTGGTTATCAATTTGAAATCAAACTCTCACGCAAAATTTCTGGTCTAAATATGCTGGTAATATTTATAGTTCTTCATTCAAATAGTTACGTTCGTCAAAAATTGTTTGTTAAAAATGATAACATGTGATAACAAAACTAGCCAATGGTGATAACTAAATTTGTTATGTGATAACAGCGGAAATCAAAACGATATCTGTGATAACAGAACTTGTTAACTATATGATACCAGCTTGTTATTTTCCTTTGCTAGGGAACTCAGTTAGGGATCCATTTTACAATATTTATGGATCAAAATTTAAAAAAATTGCGCCCCCAGGGGGAAAAAAGGCAGCTTAAAAATATGGATATTACATTATGGTTAAACGAACAAATTTAATATATTATGTATATTTTTATTATCTTTAATAACGCGGGGAAAGTATTATAACAAAATTATAAGTTCTAATACCAGGTTATCATGTATTGATCACTAAATATGTTATCATTGAGGCTGAATAAACAGCCAAAATAACAGAATGAATAACAAAAAAATACTCGTTGAATATCATAATAATAACTTATCTGGTTATCACTGCGAACAACTTGATAACAAATACTGTATTGTAAGCAAATTTATTGAAATAGTTTCAAATTTTGCTATCAATTTGAAATCAAATGCTCATGCTAATAACTGAAAAAAATATTTTGATTTAAAGCAAAATGTCTCGTTCATATATGCTGGAAATATTTATAGTTTTACAATTCAACTTACAACATTCATAAAAAATAGTGTGTTAAAAATGATAACATATGATATCAAAATTTGCCAATGGTGATAACTAAATTTGTTATGCGATAACAGCGGAAATCAAAACGATAACTGGGATAACAGAACTTGTTACTTATATGATATCAGCTTGTTATTTTCCTCTGCTAGGGAAGGTTCATTATTCATCGTTTAATGGATCATTGGCAATTTATTTGTGGAAAATTTCAAATACTTTATGGAACATGCGTATATATTTTCCTCCACAAAGGTGGCATTCTTTGGATCAATTTTACAAGTTTAAGGTAAGTCATTGAACCTTTTATGGATTAGATTGATGAGTTTTATGGATCGTGTCAATTTTTTAATGGATATTCACCAGAGTCTTACGGGTCAAGAATGCGTTATTCATGGCACGATTTTCAATTTTTCATGGACAGTTTATTACTTTTTATATGCAAAAGTATATTTTCCTGGATTCTTTATCTGGATTTTCGATAGATTTCCGTAATCAAATTTTCTCGCTTGACGAATCTTCGGAGTAGTAGACGAGCTAGGTATCGCACTCTCATCAGCTTTTTAGGCAGAGCAATCCTTCTGCAGTGGCTTATTTTATTATTGGTGTGCCCTCGTTTAATTTGAATATAAATCGACAAAGATTTTTTATTAGGGCCTAACTGACAATCGTAAACAATGGTTTTTTCCGCCGAGTTATTTTTATCGAAGGGTGAAGAAATCTGCACATTGTACAGGGTGCGGCATAAAATAATGTGAAAATGTTGAAACTTGAGTATTGGGTTAATTCGTGTAGCTAGTGACTAATTTCTGTCGAAAGTGTATTTGTTTTTGTTTACTTTCAAGTGCTGCATCCAAACATTCTATTTGTTTTATTGCAAATTCGTCAAAATGTTCGCGAAAGAAGTGATCACCGGTTTGTTGCTCGCCCAGAAGAAGCCGAAAGAGATTGCCAAGGTGGTAGGGTGCCATTTGGCAACAGTTTAGGAAATGAAGCCAATATTTCGGAGATATCCTTGCGGAGAATCATCAAAGAAGACCTGCATGCATCTTCCAGAGCCAGAGTGAAACGCCTCTTGATTACGGACCGGGTCAAGGAACTATGAGTGACTCGTTCCAAGAGATTTATTTCCTTGTTGAAGAAGGAAAAAATGATAATCCTGTTCTCCGACGAAAAGCTTTTCAGCATCGATGCTGTGGCCAACAGCCGCACGGACCGGTTCATTTCACCGCAGAAAATGGAGAACGTTCCGGAAAAAGTGAAATTCAAATTTCAAACCAAACATCCGGCTGGTGTCATGATGTTTGGCTTGGTGGGATCCAACGGTTTGGAAATGCCGCCTGTTTTCATCGATGCTGGAGTTAAAATCAATACCGAAGTGTATATCGGTAGTTTAAAGGACCAAGTTTTGGATGGAGCGCCGTGTCACACGTCCAATCGAACCCAACAATGGTTGAACGATAACATGAAGTTTTGGCCGAAGGGTTTGAGGCCCCCTAGCAGTCCAGATCTTAATCCGTTGGATTATTTGATTTGGGCATATGTTGAAGCACGAGCCTGCAAAACAACACACCCTAGTGTGAAAACCCTGAAGTCAACCATAACACGCACATAGCAGTCAATGTCGGAGGACTACGTCCGAGAGGCATGCTCTGGCTTCCGGCGTCGGCTCGAGGATGTTATTAATAAAAATGGAGGACACATTGAATAAATTTGTTTAAAAGGACTTTATAAAGATAACTGCACTCGAAAAAGTTGATATTATTGCTTGAATTAGTTGAAAATGGGATTTGAAAGATATAGAACAAATTTTCGCATAATTTTCTGCCGCACCCTGTAGTCGAAATACAAGTATCTTCCAAGATAAGCAATAAAGGCAGCTGGAATAAATGGAAATAACAAATCTTTCTTCTCATTTTCTGATGTATTTGGTTTTTTTGAAAAACTTTCAAGCTATCAGTTTGCTGACAGAAAAAATAATTTTCACTTTTGCTGGATGATTTACGAGTAACGAGTCTGACATTCTTGAATATTCTGGGTAAACCATCAATCCAAATCAAAGGTTAAGACGCTGTATTTAGGATAAAGTTTGACAACTGCAAACAAAAATATTGATTATTACAGTCACCCCTGCCTTTTAGACACAATAATAATTGATTTTTCCTTATTTCTTTTCCTTTTCAGGTAAGTTTGACCCAAATGCAATAACTGTATGGCAAGCAAGAAACAAAACACAGTTTTATCAATTAAGTTCAGGGTAATATATTAATACTAAATAAAATTGAATATAACAATGCCATTAAGAAAGGTTTATAACATAATTTTATTAAATTCTTCTTCTTCATATATAAAACAGAGTGGCATACATAAGACCGCGCAAAACTCGGGAACGAATCGTCCGATTTAATTGGTCTTTTTATTTTGTTCTGTTCGGCTACGCCCAAGGAACATTTACAAAAAGAGAAAAATGGAAAAATGTATGGAAACAATTAAAACTTCGAAAATGATAGATTTTCAATAGATTATGTATGGGTTTCTTTTTTTGTTTTGATCGAGTTATCCTTGACATTGACTGTTGATGACGTTGACATTACGCAATTTAACAGATGTATTGTTCTGCTGTTGGTACAGTTGATGCTGCATTCCAATTACGTTTTGAGCATTAATTATTAGACTTTGAATAAAGCGTATTATTCGTGAACGATCGCTCAAGTGAAGCTCAACGCGACTTCGATAATTTCGGAGATATTTGTGCAATCAGTGAGGCACTGCATTAAATTTGGTAACCGTGGTATGTCTGAACTGTCGAAAAATCAAAACAATCCATATATGTACTTTCTACGGTTTTTCTACGCACACGATGAAATCAAAATTAGTCAAGAGTAAAAAGTTAACAGAGTAGCTGTTCAAAAGGCAGCTTTGACGTGTGAAATACATTGTTTCTTAAAATCTGTTAGTGTTGCTGCACGTTTGATGTGTATAGGCATCGAATTGAAAACATGTATGCCTTTAAAATGGCAGCAGGGTAAATGCACCCATCTTTTTGGGGAAATACTCCTTAAACTTTGGAAAAATGCTCCTTAGATGCGTTTCCCCGATATAATTCAATCGGAGGTATTAACCTTCTGGTTAGCGCTTGCCAAGTGTTTTGACGGGTCTTAAGTTTCTTCAAGATTGCAAATTCACTGAAAAACAGTAAAGTTTTACTATACCAAATGAAGCGCTTTTGATGGCTGCTAAAATATGACAAACGCGTGACTTTGCAAGCTCAATAGTAAACAATCCTCGCAAAACTTCATGATACTATTGATGCCATCGTAAACTTCAGGCTATGCTAGATGTAGGAAAATTAATTGAATTTGAAAATATTCAAGATTGTGGCCTAAGAGGGAACCACTGTGTATCAGTTCAATTCGCTCGATACGATCTCAATCTCAAAACCGAAAAACCACAATCTCAACTCGTTATCATTTACAAAACGTCTTGACCACAACCACACAACTCTCTCTCTCTCGGACGCAGTTCCTTGTCCTGATATTACTGCCGCCGTGAAACGGAGTGCGTGTGACTCGATATCTGTCAGCGATAGTGATCAACCCATTCCATCTTCCTCAAACCAAATAGTCAACCGCATTTTGCCGGATCATCAGGGAGGGGGAGAGGAGCGAGGTACTAATCTGGAATCGGACACTAGGATAGCAAGAGTTATGCGCGGCTTAATCCGGATTAATTGCCCATCAAGATCGTTTGCCACTGGTTTTCGGTGCGTGCGTGCGATGGGTTACTAATCGCTTTCACACGGAGCTGGATCCCCCTGGAGAAGGGAGAGATAACCGACTAAAACAAACAAATCCGATCTTTATCATTGATGGTTTGATCGAATGGTGCTTTCGGCGACCACTGCTACCGACTACTGGCGGGGCCTCGAGGCCTAATTGATCACTATCAACGGCGACTGCACGGTTTGCTCGTGGTATAGTTATGAGCTCATAATTATTTATCAAAGCCCCCCTACTGCTGGCAGGGCACGAAGTAGGATCATTGATCGCACTAGGCGCAGTTTGATGTTGTTGGCGATCCCACGACGGATCATCCATTCGGCACCGAGCACCACGCGGCGCTGGCAGTCTGTTGTTATGAGCTGACAGCGATGTTCCATTTAGATAGATGACGACCACCAATCGTTTCCTATCGTTGAGAAATGCAACACGAACATGATGAGTGCAGCGGCGTATGCAGGTGACGATTCAGAACCATCTTGATGGGACGGTACTCATCAAGACACCCCACTGTTCAGCAGGTCGTTTGGAAAATTTAATTGAAGCTGAGGTCGATCGAAAGCCCACGCATGGGATCGGACGATGATTGCGTGAAAATGGCTCGTTAATCGAGAGCCAGGCGCTATCGATATCAATTCACACGATTATTAGCTCCCGAGCCAGCCAGCAGAGAGCAATGAATTGATTAATAATTTTTGTCACGAGCAAGAGGGCTAAGCGATGCAATAAATGGAGCCGCACTGTTGACGTTCGCTAGACAAACTGCTTGAGTTGTAATTTGCGGGTGGTGGCGCGGATGTTTGTGACACATGGGAAAGAAAGTTCGATTTTTCCATCGTCGAGTAAGATCGACTGGATGGGAAAATAAAGATGAATGGGATTGTGCGATTACTGCGAACTACTGGTTGTTGTTGTTGTTTGGAATGAATGTTCATGACTAGTGCTTTATGTGGGAAAATGTGACAGGTTTAATAGTGGAGTAACAACTCTATCAATTGAACTGGAGCAATAACTGAATGAATGTATGAATGAAAGCATAGTTCCGGGTGGCAAATCGATGGGAAGATGCGACTATGACTGATTTCACTTTTTTCTTGTTTCGATAGTTCGATCACGTTGGTTGACTTTCCAATTCATAACAGTTTACGTCAAATATCTGATTGAAGTGTTGAAATGGATCTTAAACGGTCAATAAGAATCTCCAAGGGAAGTCTCAACCAATTTTAGGAAATCGAACCTTACGGTTGCTAGGGAAAATTCCTAGCGTCCGTTTCTCTTAGAATGAGATACCGAAATAAGGAAAGAGTTGAATCCTTCAACTGAGGTTTATTGCAAATTAACTGTTTGTGAAAAATAACAAGTTCTAGTAACTAAGGGACAGGGCCGTAGCTAGGGTATCTTGATTATCACAAATGCTAACTTGATTACACCCCCGCTCAATCGGATAATCATAGTTCCAATCTTTGGGTCTTGAATCCGGTGAACTCCACCAGTTGATCTTGAGTCCTAATGGGTTCAATGTTCAACATCCCTGATGCCACATGGTTACGCCATGTCTTGATGGCTATGTGCTTTGTGCGTTTCGTCTCCAGATTCTGCAAATTGAGGATCTCTGCCAGATTGCGGCCTGCCACCATCAGATCGTCCGCAGTAGTCGTGTCTTGACCTTTTGAAACCCATTTTGAGAATTGCTTCGTTAAACCGGTCGTTCCAGCACCTCGGGGACTGCTTCAACCCGTACAGGGATTTCAGCAATCGGCAGACTTGGCCACTTGGTCGCTGACACGCCATCCGGGACTTCCATGAAGATGGTTTCCTTCAAGTGGCCATTGAATTACAACGGACAACTTAACCTAACACCCAGTAGACCAGTATGGGCATTTTCGTTTTGCGAAAAGCTCCACAGGCTGGAGTGGGAACCCGAGTCGGTGATCAAAATGATAGCAAACTGACATCAAAATATGCTCTTTATATCATAATGAGAGCTCAATTGGATATCAATTTTGATGTTATCAAATTATGTTTTCACTTTGCATTGATATGTTATCAGAACTTAATCATAATGATATCAAATTTTGATGTTTACAAGATAAAAAAAACAGTCAGATAGCTGGTTTAAGTATGTTTATTGTTTTCTTTATTTTATTTTTTGAAGTTTATCACATTTTTTAATTTAAAATCAATCAATCTGGCTGCTACATTAACACATAGATATAAAATGCATGTTTCCTCTTTTGTGTTTATAGGGGTGCTTTTGGGGTGGTGGATATTTTTGTTTTTTTTTTTTTTTGTGTAGTTGGGTGGTGAAAACGAAACAATATTATATAATTTTTTATTGGTGGTGTGTTCATGTGGCGAGATATTTTTTTTTTTTTTAATTTTTTTATGATTGGTTCTATTCGAAAAAATCCACTAGTTATAAAAACATATGAATCATCGTACCCGAGTTTCTGACATGAATGATTAGTGCGATATTGTATGTTACCAATAGAAATCCGATCATGGTAACTAAAGTCAAGTCTTTCAATATCTTCTTCAATCTTAATGTTTATTGGAATTTCATACAAAAATCGAGAGTCAAATTTAAGGTCCTGTCTTTTTGACGAACACCAAATTCGAGAATGCCAAGCATGCACTGAAGCGTCTTTTGGAACAGTCATATGTTGATAAGTCCGGTTGAATATGTATTTTGTATTCATTTGAACGACTGGGTGAGCTGAGAAAGCGACTGGGAAGCTTTCAGATAAATGGGTTACCAAATGTATGTTAAGCACCATGTTATCTTCGCCATATAATTTTTCGAATTCAGCTGCGAAGCTATTCAGAGATTTATCACAACCGTTAATTTGCACAGGCGAAAGATGTTGATCAAGCAAGATAAAAATATTTGTAGAAAGATGCATAAAGTGATCCATGAAAGGCTTAGGAAGAATTCCACACAAGCATGGATAAAAATAGTGAAATTAGCTATGTTTTCTTCATCTGTGTTTTTTCGTATTCTTCTATCCCCGCTTCAAATTTATGAATCGTTTCTTTTAATTGCGGCTCTATAGGTAATACAACAAAAAAATCAAAATTTCTGGAGTTGCATCAGAGCAAATGGTACCCTTTGAAGGAATTCGGCTACCAAATTCACATTGACAGTTAGAACAAAAATACACTCGAAAGTTGTCGTACGGATCAGGAAAAACAGACGTTAATGTCTCGAAGTGTTCTGGGAAATGTTTGAATCCAGCCATTACATTGACTATCCTCAGAAGATCTACTAAAGCTTTCTGAGTTAGTTTATGCCTGATGTAAAAGTTAAGGATCATGAACAAGAACCAAGAACAAATTTAAATGGCTTTACGGTCACCTCAAAATCACAAAATCACCCGATGATGCAGACGCAGAAGATGGCAGATCATCTGTTGTTACCATCGCAGGATGACAAAATTGATTTCGTGAGGGGTTTTATATTTTTTGAGCGTACTTTTAATTTGTTTTTTATTACAAAATATTTGGTGTAGAGTGTGGGGGGCGCCCCCGGGGTGGGTTTTAAACCCCTACCCCCCGCACCAAAAAGACGGGGTCCGACCCCCCCCCCCAAAAAATTAAAAAAAAAACCAAAGGGGGTATTGTGAGTAAGTACGGGGGGAGAAACACGCCCAAGGGGAAAATAATCAAAATAAAAAAAAAAAAAAAAAATTGGGGGGAGGGGGGTCTCCCCCCCCCACCAGGAGGGAGAAGAGGGGGGAGTGTTGTGTCTAAGGAGTGTATCGAAAAGTAGTTATAAACATTCGATGCGTTATTACGCATAAACTACTGTATATATTTTTAGCGTGTAAGCGCCATTTGCTTTGTTTACATGTCAAAAATGATTATTCGGTTCATTCATTTCCGTTGATAAAGTTGTATTCAAAATGTCGCGAATTGAATTTGAGACTAAAAAGAAAATTCTGCACACTTGGTGCACCGAAAAGGGTGTTACTTACAACCAGATTGCGAAAAGAGTAAATGTTCACCCGGCAAGTGTAAAACGCATCATCGAAAAGTTTGGTAAGGAGTGCTCCCTCAAGGATTTACCAAGAAGTGGCCGGAAACCCGGCTCCAGCAACCCCGATTTGGACCAAAAAGTTGTGGATTATATTCAACGGAACAAATCTGCCTCTACTCGCGATCTAGCCAAGAAGTTCAGGACCAGCATCGGAATTATTCAACGAATCAAGCGCAGGAATGACTTGAAGACGTACAAAAAGCAGAAAGTGCCCAAACAAACTCCGGAACAAAAGTCTCGTGCCAAAACCAGGGCTCGAAAGCTGTACAGCTGCATTTTGGACAATGTCGACCAGTGCATTTTGATGGATGACGAAACATACGTTAAAGAAGATTCAAGAACGCTACCGGGGCCGCAGTTTTATACTAAATCTGTTGGGGAACGTGTGCCAACCGCAGATACGACTGTTGCGATGGAGAAATTCGGTCAGAAGGTGCTCATTTGGCAAGCTATTTGAACATGTGGCTTGCGTTCTTCAATTTTCTATACAAAAGGAACTATAAATGCTGAGATTTATCAAAAGGAATGTTTGAAGAACAGGTTGCTACCATTGTATAGAAAGCACCAGTCCCCTCCTCTCTTCTGGCCAGATTTGGCATCGGCACATTACGCCAAATCCACTCTACAGTGGCTGACGGAGAATAACATCAAGTTCGTAGAAAAAGACATCAACCCACCAAACTGTCCCCAGTTGCGACCGATCGAACGCTATTGGGCAATAGTCAAGCGTATATTTAAGAAGGATGGTACAGTGTCCCAAAACATGACCGATTTTAAGAAAAATTGGGCAGCGGCATCCAGGAAGTGCACAAAGGTCACTGTGCAGAATTTGATGGCAGGTGTCAAATCAAAGGTACGGGCATTCTACAGAAATGAACATGATGACTAGTTTTTCCGTTTGGATCTTTTGTAAACATGTTAAGCTATAATAAACTGAAATAGTATGTTAATTTTAACCATGTTTTCATGCCTATTTTATTATTTGGAAGTTTATAACTACTTTTCGATACACTCCTTAGAATGAAAGATATGAAGAGCAAACATTACAGTCCACTCTTGGTGCCTCGTGGTGACGAGCGGACATCTCCTTCTGCATCATAATCGTTACTCCACGTACGGAGAATACAGATATAACAATTATAGTATAGAGCATTTCTCTGCCAAATGAGCAAATGACTGAACTCGACCCTCTCCAATTTGGATGAAACTTTGCACATGTCTTTGGAATTGGTGACGATGGATTTTCCGCGGGTTATGGGAATTTTTTGACTCAAGACAAATTTTTCTAAAGGGCGTATGTGTTTTGTCATGCGTATTTTTCAAAAAATCATAACACGAAAACCGTTGGTTGTAATAAAATTGCGTCTGAGAAGAAGTTGTAGTTAATTAATTTGACTTTATGAAAAAAATATGCACACTGTAAAAAAAAAATTTTTCTTCAAAAAAAATCAAACAATAAGCTTAAAAATCAATTAGCAAATCTGTCCAACATACGATTTTTATAATTTTTTTTTCAAAA
Organism: Aedes koreicus; assembly: GCA_024533555.2. Taxonomy (NCBI): domain Eukaryota; kingdom Metazoa; phylum Arthropoda; class Insecta; order Diptera; family Culicidae; genus Aedes; species Aedes koreicus. Next base: position 69,377 of record JAHHFK020001388.1, read on the forward strand.
AGGCTTTGAGTCAAAAGAAAGGGAATAAAAGTTGTTTTACGATGGAGCAACTTAAGATAAAACATTTTTTAGAAGTAAGAAAAATTTCATGTTTTTCCAATTTGTTGTTTTTGTATAAATAACCATACTTTAATAATATAATACGGTTTTTCTAGTAATTTTAAACAAAAATGCTCTTGGTGAGCAACATTATAAATGTATCCGTTTTCGAGATAATTTGAAATTAATGTCGAAAAAATGGCTTTTTCCATGAAAATATCCCTTTTTCAAATGTTAGTCGTGATTGTCCATCTGCAAAAGTATTCTTTTCAAATTGTACATGAAATTTTCTACATTATACTTTTTATTACCGAGAATACTACACGACAAAATTTGCTGCTTTTACTTACAGTATATTATGAAAACCTAACCCGAAACAAAAATAATTAGTATTCATGTTAGTGTACAAGCGTATGTTGTGCAGGTAGAAACATAATGTATTTAATTGGTTAAACTGTTTATACCGGTAAGAATACAATTGTTACGACAATTTATACCTATTCATGCATTCCCTTTGGTGTTGAGTGAAAATATAATTTACATGCACATACCAATATTTCAAAAAAGTACCTAAAGTGCGTACCTAGTACGTATAAAAAGGATTACATTACAAAGTCATGACATCAGTTTAACAGTGTCTTTCATAAGTAGCGTAAAGTGTAAAACGATTTGAAATGGAACTCGAAACAAAGCATTGTTGTAAACCTTTTCGTGAAATCGGGAGACGGTGTTCGCCTAAGCTTAGAAATTTAACTGATAAGTTAATTTAAAAACTTTTATCCATGCAGTGTACGGTCCATTTGGACACGTCATTAAAAATTTGTGATTCATGTCGGTTATATTCGTATCGTCGTAATCCTGTCGAAAGAGTGGAGCAACCAGAAAACGGTGGACATGACGAAGCACCAACCACATCGCGGAACGATTTGGAGGAAATACCATCGGCAGCTTCAATTACCTCGGCATCTTCTCAGGACAGTGACCTACCGGATTATTCCAGGATACACAACATTGAGTTATTCAATAATGGAATTGCAGGAATAAATGTGTCTCCGATATCCATTAGAGAATTTAAAAACGATAAATACCGTCGGCAAAAATTTGCCGAAATTGTAGCAGGTATTAGAAAATATCTATTCAGCTTACCATCACAAGAAGAAGTCGAAGAGTTAGCTACATTGAAAACAAAGGTTGTGGAATATGATGAAATTATTTCCAAATTGAAAGAAAAATTCATAGAACCAGATTGTTCGAGAATAGATAAAATACGTATAATAACAGTTTTGCCTAGTTCGTGGACGATTCAGCAGATAACGAGCAAATTTGAAACAAATACCTTGCATTACAAGCAAAAGAATTGGCAGCCGAAAATGGAGTATTGGCTACCCCCAACGATAGATCGGGGAATCGTTTGAATCCGGATATAAAGAATCAAGTGATACAATTTTTTGACGAGGACGACATCAGCAGAGCCATGCTGGGACAAAGAGATTATGTCTCTGTAAACACTAATGGTAAGCGTCAACAAATTCAAAAACGGTTATTACTTTCATCACTTAGAGAAACTTTCACTCGATTCAAAGAAGTCAGTGAACATAAAATTGGATTTAGTACTTTTGCAGCATTACGACCACAACAATGTAAATTGCTAAATGCTTCAGGTTCTCACAACGTTTGTGTTTGCGCAATTCACGAAAATATTGATTTAATGCTTCACAGTTTGAACAAATATTCATTCAACACTGATTGTAATCAACATGTTGAGAAGTTATTGTGTAATTCATCATCAAGATCAAAATATTGTTACCTCCGTGAATGCGAATGAATGAATTGTCCCACGCTGTCAGAATTTGAGATAAGATTTTTAAAAGAACTTGAGAAACATAACTTGTCTGAGATATCGTTCGAACAATGGATTACTACTGATAGATGTAATTTTGAAACGCTATCAAAACCTGTCGATGAATTTGTTGAATATTTCAGCGAGAAATTAGAAAAACTATTAACTCATGATTATATAAAAACAAAGCAATCTAAATTTTTAAACAAAGTCTTCATTAAAAGAAGGAGAAGTAGTTATTATTTGCGATTTTGCAGAGAATTATTCATTTGTACTTCAGGATGCTGTTCAAAGTCATCATTGAAATAATGATCAGGCTACAATTCATCCGTTTGTTATTTATTATATGGAGTCAGGAATGCTTAAAAATCTAAGTTTTGTTGTAATATCAGAAGTTCTAAGACATGATACAATTGCGGTAAAAGTATTTATTTCTAAATTACAAATTTTGCAAGCCTCTGCAAGTTTAAAGAGAAATACAACATTGATTCTGAGTGGCATTTTTTCGCAACTTCACATGGTAAGGGACCATGTGATGCAATTGGCGGCACATTAAAACGAATGGCAACAAGAGCAAACTTGGCCAAACAACATGAACATCCAATAACAAGTGCGAAAACTTTGTATGATTGGGCTATTAAGAGAAATCAAGAAAATTTCACAAAAATATTATTTTGCTATGTTTCACAAGAAGAATATGAAGAGGGAGCTGCAGAATGGGGTGGTTGTTATCAGCAAACAAAAATGATTCCTGGTACACAGAAATATCACTCCTTCATTCCAGTTGCAGATAACAAAATCGCTGCGAAAATATTTTCAACTGACGAAATACCGAGTTTTCATAATATTTATAGGAATGTTAGGAAATAGTGTTTGTAAAAATGTAAATACAATTTTTTTTAAATAGTAGAAAAAATAAATTAATCATGTATGAACAAAAAAAACTCAAAATTTTTATTTGGTAATTAAGATTCGTTAATTTCGTTAATTAAGAAGATGTTCAATCTTCTTGGTGTCAAGAAGATAGTTGTTGAAAATTTTATGTACAATTTGAAAAAAATACTTTTGAAGATGGGCAATCACGACTAACTTTTGAAAAAGGGATATTTTCATGGAAAAAGCAATTTTTTCGACATTACTTTCAAATTATCTCAAAAACGGGTACATTTAGAATGTTACTCACCAAGAGCATTTTTGTTTAAAATCACTAGAAAAATCGTATTATATTATTAAAATATGGTTATTTATGCAAAAACAACAAATTGGAATAAACTTAAATTTTTCTTACTTCCAAGAACTTTTTTATCTGAAGTTGCTCCATCGTAGAACAACTTTTATTCTTTTTCTTATGACTTAGTCTTTTTTGAAAAAAAATTATAAAATCGTACGTTGGACAGATTTGCTAATTGATTTTTAAGTTTAATTTTTGATTTTTTTGAAGAAAAAATTTTTTTTTACAGTGTACATATTTTTTTCATAAAGTCAAATTAATTAACTACAACTTCTTTTCTTTTTTATGACAAACAACGGTTTTCGAGTTATGATTTTTTGAAAAATACGCATGACAAAACACATACGCCCTTTTGAAAAAAATGTCTTGAGTCAAAAAATTCCCTTAATCCGCGGAAAATCCATCATCACCAATTCCGAAGACATGTGCAAAGTTTCATCCAAATCGGAGAGGGTCGTGCAAGATTTTGACTTTTTCCGGCTGATTTCATCTGGAAACGCTCTATACTAAACAATTTTTTATTTTTTAGATTGTCTATTGGACAGGCGTATGTATCTTCACGATGCAAATGCTGTTGCAACGAAAAATTCTGAAGGCTGTAATCGCCTCATGCAGATAGTTATCGACAACTCTAAGAGGCAATAGACTATTATTTTTTGTGTTTTTTTTACTTGTATTTTGAATTTGAATTCAATTTTGTTCTTTTTAATGACAACCTGTTATTTTAACTTGCCATTTCAGTTATGTTGAAAAAAAATGATAACCTGTTATTTTAACGTAACATTACGGTTATGTTTTTTTAACGTAACATTACGGTTATGTTTTTTATTGAAAATAAAAATAGTTGTTGAACCTGAATACTACTTACTACAATCCTACTAATTTGTTAATCCTTATTTCGATGACTACAATTGTAAACCGAGAGCACAATATGCATATACAATCTCGTTTGCATATAAAATTTTTCATGGAAGTATCAAAATGATATCACGTTTTGATATGGATACAAAAATAACATAATAAGTATTAAATTTGATGTAAATTGCACAAACTTGTAGCAACCTGAGAGCTAAATATGCGATTAAGTTTTTGTTATCATTGCTTATGAACGCTATCATATAAAAAACTCATTTTCATATCACATCTGTAATCAAATTGATTTAATTGAAAGCAGGATTAGTTTTCAGTTTGATTCCACAGTGTACGATTTTGCTCTCATTTCTGCTATGTTAACTGTTAATCCACACAAAACGATATCAACTGGAGTAATCAGAAAACCTGATAGCATAATAGCAAATTTTTATATCAATTTGATTTCTAGTTTTGCTCGGGAATCGAACTTTAACTTCATGGCAATCGCTTAAACGACGGATGACGCCGCTAACCGCTTGACCACGAGGCCCACCTAAGCTTACCTTAGCCAGCTTAGAACCGAACCACAACAACACTTTTTCTTCTTTCGAGTTCCATTTGACGTAATTTCTGAACGCGATCAACTATTTTGATCAAACTGGCACCAGTTGTTCTCTATAGAACCTGAATTTTGGGGGGGGGGGTGGAATTGGTGGTAAAAAAGCGGGGGGGCGCTGTGGGTCGAAAAGAAAAATTTTTTTCTCAAACATTTGTTCAAAAAGTCCTTTGGTTGGGGGGGGCGGGCAACCCCCTTTGTTTTGCCTCCCTTTGATAATAAAATTTTTTTTTTTTCCTTCTAAAAAAAAAAATTTTTTATTCGGGTGTTTTTTTATAAAACCTAGATCGAAGCATACAAAAAAAAAATAAATTTTTTTTGGGGTCGAAAAGAAATTTTGTTTTTTTGGGGGGGGCGTTGTGTGGATTGGGGGGAAATGTGGGGTAGTTTACCTGATATTGTCTTTTCTTTGTATTCTCCCATACGCGGAGTAACGATCTGTGATGATGTTGTTTTGAGAAGGAAATAATTTCTCATCACCATGAGGCTCTAAGAGTAGACAGCACTTTTTTGCTAGAACAAAGTTGTTAAGAGAAAGTATTGATAGTTCTGTTAGCGCACGGCAGGGTGTGAAAACTTAATAGAAGTAGTTTTGAAATTGAGTGGATGGCATTGTGAGGTAGTATTTCGAAACAAGCACACAATCTTTTGCCAAGCATCCCCATGCGGAGTAGGTCAAGGCAGGAACGAATGCACCACCTTGACTGGCAAAAGAATGTGCGCTTGATCGTGCTGATATACTACCGATAGCTTAAATGGTTCTAACGAACTGCATATTCGCACTCCCAAATCCCCTACATGGGATAGAAACTATCTCCCGCTCATTTGGTTTTATTTTTGGCATTTTGGGAGTGCGAATAGACAGTTCGTTAGAACCATTTAAGCTATCGGTAGTATATGAGCACGATCAAGCGCACATTCTTTTGCCAGTCAAGGTGGTGCATTCGTTCCTGCCTTGTAAAGGGTGTCCACGATGAAATTGCCACACTATGAAATTGCTCTAACTTTTTAACCGTTGGGTAGAATTTAATGAAAATTTGGGTGGATTTAGTTCATAGTGCATTATTTACATCTGCAAGTTTTAAAGTCCTGTGATCAAAACTCGCGGAAATGGAGTCGAAAGAACAGCTCGTGCGTGATAAAATCTTGCGCATTCATCACGAGAACAAGGATCTCTCGCATCGTTCCATCGCTAAAACGTTGGGAATCGCGAATTCCACGGTGTCGCGAGTGATTAAGCGGTTCGAGGAACGGTTGACCACCGATCGGAAGCCCAGAAGTGAAGGAAAAAGTATTCCGTACAACACCAAAAATCACAACCGCGTAGTTGGGGCCTTCAACCGAAATCCGAACGCCTCCGTTCGGGATGTGGCTAAGAAGCTGCACCTAAGCCGAAGTTTTGTCCAGAAGGCCAAAACTAAGGCTGGGCTTCGAACGTTCAAGGTACAAAAGGCCCCTAATCGCGACGAGAAGCAGAACAAGTCCGCCAAAACCCGTGCCAGGAAGTTGTACCTCAACATGCTGACGAAAGTTGAATGCTGCATCATGGACGACGAAACATATGTGAAGGCCGACTTCAAACAGATCCCCGGCAACCTGTTTTTCACGGCCAAGGATAAGTTCAGCGTTCCGGAGCATGTCCGCACTCAGAAGATGTCCAAATTTGCGAAGAAATTCCTGGTTTGGCAAGCCATCTGCACGTGCGGGAAGCGGAGTGCACCTTTCGTGACCCAGGACACGATGAACGGACAGGTGTACATAAAAGAGTGCCTCCAGAAGCGGCTGCTTCCTCTCCTGAAGGCCCACAACGTCCCAACAATCTTCTGGCCGGATTTGGCCTCATGCCACTACTCCAAGGACGTGCTGAAGTGGTATGCGGACAATAAGGTCAATTTCGTGCCGAAAATGTTCAACCCTCCCAACACTCCGGAGCTCCGCCCCATCGAGAAGTACTGGGCGATTATGAAGCAGCACCTTCTTAAACGACCTAAGGTAGTGAAGACAGTCGAGGAACTGAAGAAAGTATGGGTTTACATGCAAAAAACGGTTGATTCACAGGTTGTGCAGAATCTTATGGCCGGGGTTAAGGCCAAGGTGCGGGCATTTGCGTATGGACTGTAAATAAAATACGAGTAAAATGGTAAAATGAAGTTTAATAGTTATTTCTCAATCCCTGAAAATTTGATGGCAATCGGATGAAAACTCGAATTTTGCGAATCAATTTTGTGTGTGGCAATTTCATCGTGGACACCCTTTAATCCAATAAGGTCAAAGTAGAACTTACAGCATCTGTGTTCAATAGCAATCGTTCTAACATATCGAACGTAAAGTTCTATGTCGTCAGAACATCCTGGGGAGGCATTACGTTGCTCTAAACGAACGATTTTTTGTACGAACGCTTGTGAGCAAAAGTTCTTCGTTTCGAGATCCGCAATACGGCTCCTGCTTTAGCTTAGGAGGATGTTTTCCTAATTTAATCATTCACAGAGAATCATTGAAAACCAATGTTAAGCGAGAGCGTGAAAGAAAAACTTCCATCTGCTTGCACGGCCAGCCATTTTAAGTCAGACTTGTCAATCACAGTTACATTTACTCAAATTTGTGTGACTTCACTTTTAACGAAAGTGAGTCAAAAACGACTCAAAACTGAGTTGAAATGGTTGGCCGTGTTCTTCTGGCTTAGGAGAAAATTTAATCAGATGATCGGTTTTTCCACCTCGTTCCCGCTCTCGCTCACTCAGTGCAACTAGCTTTGGCAGTCGATCAGTAGCTCGGAAGTCACATATCAATTGGCACTCTCGCTCAGTTAAATAGCTCTAGCTCCCCTATCACATGGTACACAACACAGCTCAGTTCGTGAGCTATATTGGATAGGTGCTGCAGTTCGCGCTCTCGTTCGCTTGTCATATTGCAAACAGAAATAGCTCCCGTTCACGCTCCAGCTCACATATTAGTTTTTTTTGTGAGGTGAGCTACCGCTCAATTAGAAAGAGCGTTAGGTCACTCGTTCATCTTGGTGAACTAGTTCTTTAGCTCAGTTCATGAGCGCATGGCCCACCTCTACAACGCACCAGATGCGGAACAATAGAATACAAGCGGCATCGATTGGGGTGAGTGGTCTTGTTCGGTTTTGAACTGCAACGAGTATATTTTCATCTCGCAATTAAAGACTGTATTCGATGAAATTTGGACACACGCAATTGTTCGTAACTTTTTAGCGTGTGGGTAAAAATTATTGAAATTTTAACTGAATGTATTTCATTATGTTGTGTCAATCTTGTAATGAGTTTCGTGAAAATCGGTCGAGTGATTTCAGTGATGGCTTCGAATGAAGAAATAGTGCGCCAACAAATTTTGGGCACTCACTTCGAAAACCCAAACGCTTCTCATCGATGGATCGGAAAACAGCTCGGGATCGCACATTCAACCGTATCTCATGTGATCAAAACGTTCAAGGACCGTAAGACAACCAAGCGGAAAAATGGTAGTGGCAAAAAACGTGGCACATCAAATCCGGAGAATGCCAGGATGGTATTGAACCAATTTAAGCGTTATCCCAACATTTCGATCAGGGATGTTGCGAAAATGCGAAAGTTTCAGTTTGTTTTGTGCAGAAAACAATGAAACGTTCTGGATTACATGTGTACAAGAACCAGAAGGCACCGAACCGGAGCGATAAACAGAACTCGGTGGCCAAAACTCGTGCAAGAAAACTGTACAGGAAGTGGCTCACAAAACCGTTCTGCATTGTGATAGACGATGAGACCTACATTAAAGCCGACACCAAACAAATGCCAGGACAGGAAAACTACGTCGCCACCTCTAAGTTGGCCGTTCCGGAGAGTGTACGGAAGAAGAAACTGTCAAAATTCACCAACAAATTCCTTGTCTGGCAAGCGATCTGCGGATGTGGTAAAATGAGTCAGCCCTTCATCACCTCTGGGACCGTCAACGGACAAATCTACAATGACGAATGCCTCCAAAAACGACTTCTGCCCTTCTTGAGATCTCACGATGGCCCGACACTGTTTTGGCCGGATTTTGCATCTTGCCACTATGCCCGTCTTAGACTGGTACAAAGATAATAATGTAGTTTTTGTACCAAAATACGTCAACCTTCCAAACACTCCGGAACTTCGCCCAATTGAAAAATTTTGGGCAATAATGAAGGCAAAGCTCGTTAAAACTCCAAAACTGATAGAAAATGAACTTGAACTAAAGAAAGTGTGGTTAAAAGTAAGTAAGCAAGTCGGTCCTATCATTGCCCAAAATTTGATGAGAGGGGTCAAGGCAAAGGTGCGGGCATTTGGGTTGGGAGAAGAGGTTCAATAAACCAATGATGTCAAAACTTAACCATTTAGTAGTACTTTATTTCCAGAAAGTTTGAAAAGAATCGGACTCAAGGAAAATGTTTGGTGACCTATTTTGTGTGTCCAAATTTCATCGAATACAGTCTTTATGTGCTCTTAAGCATTGTTTTGGTCATATCTCCATGAAGAATTATCCAATCATAATGAAATTTTGACCAGTTATTTGAAGATTTTATAACTTCAATTTGGTGCTAACAAAATCTAAACGGGACACAGACAGTACACAAAAGTGAATCGGGAATCTTTTTTTTTTTTTTCCTTTTAAAAAAGCCCTCAATCCTCTTTTCCTTCCATCCTTGCTAACCAAAAGCCAGAGAAAAAAAAAACAAAGGGGTTTTTGGGAATTGTGTTTCTTCCTTTTCCCCTCCAAAAAACCGAACTGGGGTCAAAAAGGGCAGAGAAGCGATGTGACATTATTTGTACACACACACACACACACACACACACACACACACACACACACACACACACACACACACACACACACACACACACACACACACACACACACACACACACACACACACACACACACACACACACACACACACAAATGCTCTTAATAGCGAGGCGACCTTAATACCCTTCTTTTGGTGTAAGAAAGGTAAAAACTCGGTGATTCACCATGTGATCCGAGCGGCAGCCTCGAGCACTAGCACTCAATCGAATCAGGAAAGGAAAATGAATCACCAACAGAAGCTAACGAACGAAACAATAAATTGTACAAGCAAGTAGTGATGAACACGCATACAATTGACAGGCGATGAAGTTCATGCTATGTTCATTCAAAGAACCTTGGCCCATTCGGTATGACAGGTGAAGCAGAACTTCTCATTGTGTGCGTCTATTGAGACAAAGAAGAGCGTGCAACGAATGATTTATGATACGATTGGGACCATCCATGCCTCAAATCACATCTTTTTTTTTTTAGACGGGTTGGAAAATCTGCAACCATACACCTGAAGAACTCAGGGTGCGGGGATGAGGGTGCCAACTCCTCGACCCACTAAAAACCCACCCGTGCCTTAAGCCCTGAGCCCTCCCCGGGACCACCTTTCAGTATTACTTCGGGGAGGGGGCTATTGTGCTTGTTAAGCACCCACTATGTCTAACTACTTAGGGCTTTAGTAGTTAGGTGGTCCCTGCGACCTGCTTTTGGTCGTTTCGCCATTTTTGTTGGAGATCAAGGACGATCTGGGAGGCTGCTACGCATACCGCGTTCCAGACGTCCCGGTCCTGGCACATCCTCTGGACCAAGTTATCCGGAGTCGTGTCGTGACCGCTTACGGCAATCATGCCGGATCGCGCTTTCAAAGTGAGGACATGCGAAGAACACATGTTCCGCAGTTTTCTCGACGCCCGCGCACTCGCTGCATGCGGAGGACTGTGCATGCCCATATTTGTGACAATATCTGCGTTAAGTGAAAGTTCACTCCACCGTGTCGCTTACCGACCCACCCGGTTAATTCCGGGATTAGTCGGTGGGTCCACTGACCTTTGGTGGAGTTGTTCCATTCCCTTTGCCACTTAACCATGGATGCGGCTCTAGTGGTCTTCCGAATACCTCTTGTTCCACGTTGCTCGAAGCACTCTACGTCCTCTTTTATGACAATGCCTATTGGCATCATCCCCGCTAGGACGCAGACCGCGTCGCGTGATACCGTTCGGTATGCACTCACCACTCTTAGGCACATAAGCCAGTGTGTACTCTCTAGCTTACTTGCGTAGCTCTTGGTATTCAAGGCGGTGATCTATGCCGGCCTGCCGTACCTAAGTATGGACAGGGCGACGCTGGCCAGGAGTTTACGCTTACTCCCTTGCACCGCCGAGCTATTCTCATCATGCGGGATAGTGCCGATATAGCCATAGAGGCTTTCTTGCAAGCGTAATCGACTGACAAAGGACAGCTTGTCGTCGATCATAACCCCAAGATACCTCAAGAACCTCTTCGATTCTATTGTGCAGTTACCTGCACTGATCGTCGCATGTTGCTCCGATTTCCGATTATTCACCACCGTGACCTGGGTCTTATGGTGGGCTAGCTCCAATTGCCTGGAGCTCATCCATCTCTCCACAATGCCAATGAAGTGTGAGGCCGTTAACTTGATTCGTCACATATCTCTAGGGTGATGTCGTCTGCGAACCCGACTATCTTTACCCCGCTCGGGAACTCATGCCGCAGTACCTCGTCGTACATCGTGTTCCATAACACCGGACCCAGGATCGAACCTTGCGGGACGCCTGCGGTGATCTGCACACGTTTCTGGCCTGCCTCTGTATTATATACCAGTACGCGATTCTGGAAGTAGCTTCCGAGAATCTTGTACAGGTACCCAGGAACCTGAAGGCGTTGGAGCGAGTCGGCGATAGCCGCCCAACTGGTGCTATTGAACGCATTCCTCACGTCAAGGGTCAAGGGTGGTCCTTTAAAACAGTGCAAAATTTCAGCTCGATCGGTGAAACTATATTTAGCGCTCGGGGTGTTAATTTTCCATAGGATTTTCTATGGGGAAAACTTACCTTTTCAAAGAAAAATCTGGTGAGGTGACCCGCTGTCCTCTAAAAATAATGCAATCCAATCAATCTCGTGGAAATCTTCCAGGAAAACTTTTTTTGAAGACCGCAAAGCGATTCGACGCATGTGGAAAAGGTTATTTAGCTAAAACTGATAACTATCCAAACGAACGGCTCATTGGACTGTTTTTTCTAGCAGCACTGCCATCCGCAGCTTGGCCTTTTTTTTTTAATCAGTTCGTTTATTTGTTAGGCTCAGGCGTGTGTTCGTTAATCAGTTCTTTTATTTGTTAGGCTCAGGCGTGTGTAACACTTTACCGAGCCGTCGCAGCATGCTGCTGTATGCGCAAAGCAACCACGTGGTATGGGGCGTTAACTCAGCAAGGTGGAAAGCCGATATCATGCGCATAGTAAAGTTTGACAGTTGACACCGTTAGAACGAAATTTCACAAAGCTTCCGTTCGAATAATAAACTGTTGTTTGAAGAATCTGGAAGAGTTAACAGCAAAACAATGTTTGCGACCAAAAGCGTCGACTTTTTTGGTTGGCCCAGTTTTGAACGCGTTAAGAGCAAATAGAATGCCAACAAAGAGGGAAGTGCTTCAAGTGATGTTTTATTTTAATTAATTGAAGCATTATGCCATCCCAGAGTGCATCAAAGAAGTGGCTAAAATGGTTATAAAGTTAAACATTATTGGTTACACGACTAAACGCGTCGATAAGGTGCAAATGAGTCTGTAGAAGTAGAAGCAAAAACTGTTTGAAAACAGTCCACTTCTTGTGCTGTGTCAAGCGGGGAAAGAGGGAATCAGAATGGAATGTGCTTTTTTCGAAGTTGAAAACAACGAAAAGGTAAAGATGGTTGCCTCTTTGAATAAGTGATGATCAACGATGATAAAGTTCCCGCCAGAGTAAGATCAGCGACGACTATTCGACCCTTTCGGACTTTGTTACTGAGGCTTCCAAAGAGTTCGTTTTTTTGTGATGAAGATCTTGACCGATTTTATCGGTGAAACCCCAGAAAATTGGAAATCTAATGAAGAATATTTAAGAGGTAAGCAAGTTATCATGTACCACCGAACAATCAAGCCGATAAAGTATTGGTTTCTGAGTAGCGGCACATTGATTGACATACGATTTTTTCTAAGTCAGGTTTTGCAGAGCTTCAGGTCCAGCCTACATTTCTTTTTAAGGCGGTCTTACTCTACCCTCGATGTTTTCCGTTGAAATTTTTCAATGTTTAATTGTTTAGATGAATTTTGTACAAAAACATATCTCTTTTGAAAAATTACGCTTGCGTATAAATGACCCATGTGGCCGTTAAAAACGTTTCGTCCACTTTACCAGAAACGTGTGCCAAGTATCATCCAAATCGAAGACTCTATGCGCAAGATATCCCAAGTAACACCAGAAACATCTTCTTTGACAAGAATATAAGAAGTTTGTTGTAAAAAAGTCGTGAGGATGAAATACCAAACATGTCTGGTCTTGAAAAAGTTTTCAGGATGTTTGTCATCTTACCACTACGAACTATTTTTACTCACTTTTGAGTATCCATACTTTTGACTGATTTGAGTTAAACGTACTTCATTTTGGATTGTTTGGAAATAGCGTGTATGCTAGATGTTTGTAAATATGTTGATAGGTTGCATTCAAGATGAATTTTAAACATGTTTTTAACATCCTCATGCAATAGTGAAATCATTCCGAATAGATTGTGAATCCAATACAGTGACGGCTGAAAATATGTTTATTTGAAATACTGGAATAAAATAAAACACTACCTAAATGTAAGATTGTGATGCCACTCACTGATTCAAATAGAAGCCAAATTGGGCATAGGGGTTTATTCAAATGTAGCATAAAGCAACAGTTTGGGAGAATGTTTAGTATTTTTTATAAATTGTTACGTTTAATTTGTGGGGGAGTCTTTTGAGATGTAGCTACGCACAACATAATAGAAAAATTGTATTTGTATTTTCATTCATACTGACATTTCTCGGTTCAATTTTACAACAAAAAACGCAGAAAATAAAAAACGAAGATTTGAAAATCAAATGTGTTACTAATGTTTTTACCCGTACTGTAGACTTGTACTGTAGGACTGTAGACTTGGTAAATCGCCATGTTGGTTTTTGTGAATTCCATAAAGAAATCTCACTAAAATTCAATAATTTATTCGGGGTACCTTCTACGTGTTTTAATCCAATCGATGGCGCATGAAATTCGGGAAGGTAAAACGGAAAGTTGCACTGCTAACCTTGAGCCGCATATACAATTTTGATACAACTTCCATGCGCAAAGCAGTTTTTATTTCTCATTTGAAAAAGTAATAAACAATCATCTTTAACGCGTAAAATACCATTAGCTACGATATCGTTTCGCCATTAAAAAATCTTGTTTATATTTTTTTACTTTGTTCATACCGTGCTTGCTTCGACAAAACATATCATTATGTTATAAGCATGCTGTTGGAAGCATCCACAGAACATAATATTTGTCTTATGGATGTCCTACAAAACATCTGGTATGACCTAAAAGATGTTAAAAAATGCCACATTTATTGCGCTTTTTCGGTTATATGCGTGTATGAAATTAAGTTATTGACGTTAGAAAAAAAACATAAGCTTGGTCTAAAACGTGTATTATTAACATGAATATGACAAGTGGTGTTACTTGGGTGTCAAAGTTTTTCGATTCCCAACAATAAGGAGTGTATCGAATATAAGCTATCCACATACATTTGCGTTGTACGCATGTATTTGTGATGGTTTTCTATGCTCTGAACACTGCATGCTGTGCGTTTGACTGTCAGCTTTCTTTTGTTTACTTGTTTGTGCGGTTCAAATTTTGCGTTTTCAAAATGTCGCGTATTGAAAAGGAAGTGAAAATTAAGGTTCTGGACACATGGCTAAGTGAGAAGGGTATTACTATGCGAAAATTGGCGAAGCGCTTTGGAATTCATCATGCGAGTGTTAAAACCATCATTCATAGGCGTAGCCAGGATTTCAAATAGGGGGGGGGGGGGGGGGGCGAGTTTGAGAGTTAGAGAGAGAGAGAGAGAGAGAGAGAGAGAGAGAGAGAGAGAATTACATCGTCGACAACCAGTGGTTGCACATACTGAACAATTAACATTAATGGACAATACAACGTCCGGTGGACCAGTAGAGTAGGGTCATTTTCATGTTCCGACAGATGGAGCGGGAATGGAGCCCCATTTATGTGACAATACGCCTGAATGACGGGTGGATAATCTTCTCTACTCTCACCCAAAGTATTTGACAATACCCGTCCGTTTCTTGCAACAAGATTAAACAATTCTAGGCTTGTTCTGGAATAAAAAAAAACGATTTTAAAAACTTTAGATTTTTCCCATGTTTTTAAATCAAACCACATTAAATGCCAAACATTTAACGGGTCATGTTGGATTATTGTATAGAATAACCACCGAATTTGTTTGAAGTTTGTACTGAAAATGAACTTTTCATCCGCGACCCTCTCACCCGAAGCAACACAGAAGAAACACCGTTTTTTACTCACCATGCTCACACCGTTTAAATAGATTATATTTTTTTAATGGTTGTTCAAATAATAAGTGATTAGCTTTAAACAAACATACATTTTGAGTTTTGGTGGTTTATAGCTCATGGTTTATGCCCCTTTGCTTACCTTTAGTAAAATTTTTTTTTTTTAATCAGCTCGTTTATTTATTAGGCTCAGGCGTGTGTAACACTTTGCGGAGCCGATATTCAATATTATAGTTAACAATTTTTCTTTTTCGATTTTAGTAAAGTGGGGTGCCAATTACTCGTGGCTAGCTCGAGGTTAATGGGTCACATTATTGTTTGGAAGGGGCTAGGCAGGTAACTTATTTCATGTATTTGTTGCTGCTCATGGTTGCGACATCTACCAGATCCTCGGTCCCTGTAGTCCCTTACAGGAACTAAGCTGCAGATGGGTGACCACAGCTTGCTGGGCAGGTACAAGTAGCACGGAAACAAAAGGATAATATAACTGGGACACAATGGCAGGGAATTTACTAGAGTGAAAGGGAGGGGGTGATGACATTACACTCTTAGATCAGACAAACAAAGAAATTCGTAAATCGCTTGCATGTAGGGAAGCCTTTAGTATAATTATTTTATCTGATATTTTATAAAAAGGAACATCAAACATAACCTTTTAAAACGACGTAAGTCACAAATGTAAGCAAGCTGTGTGTTTTGTGCTGAATTGTTGCTACTTGCATTCTTAAAACACGAGTAGTTAGTAAATAATTTAAGAAATTTTATTCATCAATGACGAAAAGAGATCCAACTGAAACACGTTCTGTGGAAACATGGTATTTGTAGCAATCATGTGTATCTGAGTAGTATGAAACCAAAACGGTGTATCATTGAATTACATTAAAATTGTTGTTCAAATTCGAGAAATACCACCATTTTGCATATTTTTCTATTCATGGTTGTTTCAGCTGCATGAAAAAACATTCGTTTTGTTTTGTTTGCTTGTTTTTTTTAATTACATGCTGGAAAATATTATACTTACTTTTGAAAAACTTTCGAATGCCCATTTATGGTACTTCTGGATAAAATGAATCAAATAACTGCTTTAGACTGCTTATAATTTAAAAAAAAAAACTGTTGCGCAATTTCCACATTGTGCACTAAATTCGCCAGCAGAGCAACTTTTTCGAAATCAAGTTAGGAATGAGAAGTAATGAACATCGACATTGATAGTAGCTTTCCTCTTAGTTCATACGAGTGTTCTCGACTTGTAGTGGTATGAATTTGATTGAAGAATTTCCATTATTCTTGTTTTATGCCTTTGTCATGCAAAATAGTAACCGAGTGCTTATGAATGTATTTTACCCGATGATTCGTTTTGTTATGAAGGTTCTTCTGTTTATAAACACGCGCAGAACCATCGCTTATTCCTCCGGTCTTCTTCTAAACTCTCCACCGATTGCTTGTCGATCTGCCAAACTTGGAAGATATCTGCATGGAGTTATCTCAAATTATAATAATCCGTTCAATCTATCACAAAACGTTGCGATTGGTTGAGCGGACTGGAGATAATGAAATCCTTTTGTATAAGGCCAAGTCTCTCCCGGTTGGTATTAAACCGATGAGCATGGATATCAATAGAAACATAAAGTTACCAGAAGGCACAAAATGCATCTACGGACTCTAATTTTTACGAAATCCCTCAATTGCAATTTTTAATGGATTAGCATAGATTGTTCATTAGACACTTCAACTCGATTGATACAGTTATTAGTTACAGTAGTGCAATAGATTGTAGGATACAGTAGTAAAAATTGTAAGTTACGAAAAAAGAGTTTGGTTCGAGCATCGGCTGTGAAAGGTTGTGTCGGTGCTTTATTACGCACTATTTTCCTATCGAGCATGGCGCGTTTCGTGTTGTTTCGGTTATCTATAATTCGGTGCAACGAGTGATCGAGTGAGCACAGTAAGAGAACTACAAAGCGTTTCTCAAGCGTTCATAAAATTATCCTTGTTTTCCTAACGGAAAACCACCATTACACTTTGTGAGTGGCTCCAATAGCATCCTTATTATTGGTTTAACTCAGATCAAATCGGATCTCCAACATTATAAAAAATCACCTTGTTTTTTCAATGAAAAACCACCATTACACTTTGTGTGTGGCCCCAATAGCATCCTTACTGTTGGTTTAAATCGGTTCAAATCAGAAATCGGTACTAGTATTTAAATAATTTACTAAACGAAGCGTGAATTCAGCTTATTGTTTACCAAAACGAACCCTGCTGCCACCCAATCTTGTTATCCAAAATCCCAGTGATTTCTCGTGGAAGTGCGGCGGTGGTCTCGGCTTCCAATAAAACGTCCAAATAAACGTTAACGCATTCCTACCCTTTCCTTATTTGACCTGCATTCGGGCGAGGCCAGCGCCGGTATTGCCTTTGTTTGGGATCACCAGTTTTACACATTGAGCATGTTTGCATCATCTGTTGATCTTCTGAGTAATAACAGCTGAACTGGCAGTAACGGAATAACAACTTCGGGCGGTCAATCATGCTCATTATCCTGCTCATGCTCATAAAAACGGATAAATTCTTTGAATAGGATCAGACAACTGCAACTTCTCGCTCTGACTAGCTTGCTGTTCTGCTTCTCACACGCTGAATCAAACTGTAAGATATGATCAACATATATTCTCAATAATACGAAATTACAGTACCCTAAAACGGGGAAAGCGGGGTAACAGGGCGGTTTGACCCATGCCATGAATAGTTCAAATAAATATATTTCGTTGATACTCTTTCTAACTATCAACTGTGTTTCTTAATCTAGTATTATTTGGCTTCTGAAAGCTATAGCATTGGTTTGAATATTCAGTTTTTTGATTAACCAAGAACTGAACATTTTATTGAGCATAGCTTCTTCAACTTTCAGCTAGTGTATGATATGATGTATGATATGTACTACCACCCATTGTAGCACGGAAACTAAGTCCGACAGCAATGGGCTCTCCTCTCTGTTAGACTTGATCAAGCTTTAATAACCACTGATTATCCTAATCATGTTATTGTATGAAGGGCCAAAAAGGGTTGGGTGGATCGATAGGCAACATCACCTATACGTATCCACAGGGATATTAAGAATCTCCTTCCAACAACAAGACTGAACAATTGGTCAAAAGAGCAAGTTATCTAACATGAGGATGCCCCAATGGGCGGGGAGAAGAGCCCGCCCTCTATTCACAAACTGTTAGCAATGGGGAGTTGGCATTCCCACTCTCCCCATCCAGAGTGCTTCAATCGGGTGCCCTGATGGTCCCTCCCATTCCCATGAAATATTTATATAATGGTGTATATATTTATGTAAATGAAAAATACTACAAGCATTTGTATCTATAATATATGATCTTCATTCGGTT
>JAHHFK020001389.1:0-77722 GCA_024533555.2 Aedes koreicus
GGATCGGATGGAAGGCAAATGGTGTGGAGAAAGCCAAGATCGGAGCTGCAATCACAAAATTTGTGCCCAACCGTTAAGCATGGAGGAGGAAGCGTAATGATGTGGGGCTCGATGGCGGCTAGTGGAACCGGCACTATGGAGTTTATAGAAACGACCATGGATAAAATGGGTTATCTCAACATCCTGAAACGAAATCTTCAACCTTCGGTGCAAAAAGTGGGATTACCACGGGTTTATTACTTCCAGCAGGATAATGATCCCAAGCATACCTCCTACGTAGTACGTGAGTGGTTGCTCTATAATGTCCCGAAACAACTCGAAAACTCCTCCCCAATCACCTGATTTAAATCCCATTGAGCATTTGTGGTGTGAGGTTAAGAATCGACTAAAAAATGTTAACCCAACAAATAAGAAGGATCTCAAATCGGCGATTCAGAACATTTGGGAGAATATTCCATCATCTGTGACTAAGAAGCTAGTGGAGTCGATGCCACGTCGCTAACAAGCCGTGCTGGAGGCCAAGGGAGGACACACCAAATATTAAATAATTTGTTTTTTTTTATGTCTACGGGCATTTAAACTTGTTTTTATTAATAAAAAGTTGACTGTGCACTCAATTTTGCCAGGTGAGAATTGATGTTTTTTTTTCTTTTAATTTTTTTTGTAATGAATTCATTTGTTATTGTTTTTATTTTGCCCAACAATCATATGGAAGAGAAATAAAGTTATTGTTAAACTATGATTGATGTCATTTAATTTCTTTTAATCCCTGAAAAACGTTACATTACTAATGAAACTATAGGTGTGCACTCAATTTTGCGACTGACTGTAAATCGGTGGATCGGTAAATCTTTTCCCATATCGAAAAATATGCAAAATATTTATTATCCATATTGAAGATGGACGTGTATTCACGTTGTCATATCAGCCAGAGCTCTAATTCAAATTTCATTAATTGATAGACATCCGCAATTATTGGTATCATTGCTATCCTAAAACAAGCGATATATTTTAGATTATTCTGGTAAATTGATTGATTGGAAAAGCTTTGGATCCTACAGTGAACCTGCTGAACTTCAGTCTAAATCAAATGGTGACTGCTATTTACCGCACGGTAAAAATCTCCGTAGAGCCCACTCTAAAGATTCATCTTAAAACCCTGTTGAACTGTCTCAGTTCCATAAGGAATCAATCAACAAATCATCTAAATTCCATCGCCGATGAAAGCCATTCACCAGCCGCTAGTCCCGATGGCGCCTTGTTCGCAACGCCAAAATCAAATGCATTGGATGCGTGGTTTTGTTTTGAATGGATCCCATCCGAGCATTGACCAATCCTACACGGAGCCATGAGCAGATTCTTTCTTGAATCACGTCTCCCGAAATCGTATTACGACCCAGTTCGTGAGCGGGAGAGACCATTTCGCACTGTCGATGTGTTCGTGTGCGCATTTCCCATGTATTCAAACGCAACGAGTAGACACACAGCAGCGCGTTGGTGCAAACGGGATCGAACTAGTCGCTCTCCGGTTTCTCTATTCTATCGCCCAACAACAAGAGAATGATTCCCATCGTTTCAATCGGTGTGTGGGTTGGAATAGCGTTTCTCGATCGGCTTACCGGAAGGGGGAGGTAGAATGGATGGTTTGTTAAAAAACCAAACAGATGATGTAGTGCAGCCTCAGAAGTGGAAGCAAAATTTCGGGAGGCTTAAATTGCATTTTTTGTTTGTTGTTCCATGTCCGGTTCGGAGGGAAGTTGAGTGCTGTGCCTACTGAGATGAATTTGGGAGTTCTGCATTCTTGGAGGAAAAGCCTCCGGTCGGGTGGCTGCTGAACTGAACAAGAACGTTGCGTCGGTGCGTCTGCTTGCCTCGATGTTTCGTCGTCGTCGTCGTCGTCATAGTCGTCATCGGATATAGATAACAACAACAACACGAGCTACGGGGTGGGTGACAGAGATAGCAGTAGGGCAGGCATGTATCCTATGCATGGAGTGAGGGAAAAAGAGAGCGTATTCGGCTGCCAGTGTGCGTTGCTCGAGCGAGCATTCAACCAACCCAATCCCTACATCGCAAGCTGGTGGTGTTCTACGGCTGTGAGCTGTCCGAAAAAAGAAAGAGGGGCCTTCCACTGACAAGTCGGAGCTCTCGAGCTGGCACTTGGCTACGGAACGGCTTTCGGTGTCGGTGTGCGAGGACTAGACCTCCTAAGAACACTAAATCCCTTCTCGGATCGTCGCGGCTCGGCCAACTAAGTCCGGGCAAATAATAATAAGTTTTTAGGAGAATTAACTTTTCGGTATTAAGGATTTAAGCAATAAAGTTTGACGAAGAGGAGTCGCAGCGGTAGTAGTGCTGAAGCATATCAACGTCGACACGGCGCCGTGGACGGTCAGCTTAAAAGAAGACACACGGAACTAGATAGAGAGACAGAGAGGGAGGAAAAACTAAAGGCGGTGATTTTCACGCACTAAATCCCGGATTTTCGGGCTGCTGTGGCCACCGATCCTCGTCTTGGCGAGTGGGCGAAACGGACGGAAGTGTTAGCAACGAGTTCTGAAGAAAACGACCAGGCGAGTGCGATTTTAAGAAGAAAGCAGTTGTGATTCTTTTCCCCCCCGGTGTTGATCGCCACATCGCGGTGTGTGAAATCGGGCTTAAGTGATTAAGAATTGTTCAAAACATACGACTAACTTTTTTTTTCCCCGGCGCGTGCTCTTCTCGGCGAGTGTGCTTTGACGGATGGTGTTTGGCCTCCGATGCCTAAGTGGTTTGGATTGAGTGGATTAAAAAGGCACAATTAACCGTTTGACGGCAAGTGTTGGTGGTGCAGGTGCCGGTGCGGGGCTTGACGGGCCATTTGCGGTTTGATTCGAAGAAAGTAGTGCGATCGGTCGGGTGAATTATTGAAACAGATTAGTTCGAGGTGAAAAATCGGAAGTGAGATCTCTGTTATGGACGGATTGTCGTGAAACTGTCGGTTTTAAATTTCAATTCCGGTTGTGAGTGTGTCCTGCAATACGAGGGTGATTTGTTCTCGTTGAAGTGACTGTGCGACGGCAAATAGAACCATTATTGCAAGGTGAGTGCCAACGGGAGGGTTTGGAAACGTTATGTATTATTGTGGTTTTTTTCTTCTTTGAACGAGCGTTTTGGAAACGAGCTTCTTAACTTTTCAATCCACTTAACCTTCTCTTATGACTTTCAGGCGGGGGGCTTATATAATAGATATTGTATCCTCTCTAAGGGAAAAACAGTTCAGTTCTTGGAAAACGCAGATTTAGCTAATTTTATCTTTGTTATATCATAAGTATTTTCAAGACGATGGGCTGTTCTTTAAAAAAAAATGATGAAGAAGTTTCAATCATGGGTTAAATTTTTAGATAAAAAGGTTCAAGTTTTCATACGATATTTGGTGACTTCGTTAATAACAAATATACGAATGTGGTGTTCTGGAACATAATTTTTCTTTAACGTGGAACATAATCACAAAATTGTTTGAATTATGATATTAAGGCTTGCTTCAGATAGAATTGGAACAAAAACAATTGCCTGTATTTCAGTTATTTATTATTGAATTCAAGATCTTTTTTATTACAAATGTAGCGTTTTCTTCATACTTTTAAGAAAAAATATGGATAAAATTATTCGTCACGGTTTCGAAGGAATTCTCGAATTTTTCCTGTAACACGGCTCATTAGGCGGCGCACACCTTCTTCGTCCATCGTTTTAGCTATCTTATTCCACCAGGTCTTCATCTGATTGATGTCTTTGACAACCTTTCCCTTTGCCTTGAGTCTCCTCTTCATGAGTGCCCAGTATTTCTCAATAGGGCGGAACTGGGAGCAGTTAGGTGGGTTAAGGTTTTTCGGAACAACCTGGACCCCTTTCTCTGCATACCATTCTTGAACGACTTTGCTGTAATGACAGCTTGCCAAAGCTTGCTTGGATTTTCCAAATAACTGTGCACAATTTTTTTCCTTCTTTCGGCTTCCATGTTGATTGTTTACAAAGTTCAGTCGATTTGCGGAATGTCAAAAATACATACGTGAAGCTGACAAAATTCCCGACACGTGGGCGCCAAGAACTTCCAAATCCGTCCACCAGGAGCGCCACAATATGAGCAAAAGTTTGTTCCAATTCTAAATGAAGCAAGCCTTAATGGTTATTGCCGTGTCAAAAATTACCATTTACCAATTATCAATATTGTTACACTCAAAAAAAAAAGTCGATTCATGGGTTAGGAAACATGCGTTTCTTAACTGAACTTCGATCATTGATTCATATGAATTTCGTGTTAAAATCATATGTATTACAAATAAATTTCGAATGAAACTGCTCTGCGTAAAATCAAAAATTGATTCAGAGTGATGTTATATGAAAGTTATGAAATATTCATGAGTATTTTTTTAAACAGATTTGCGCTACTGTATCACAAAAGTGAATTTCATGTGTTTTACAGATGGTTTTTGAAGACATTACACATGAATCGAGCCAGACAAGTAAGAAACAAAGGCCAAAATAAAATGTTCATTGGCTTCAACTGCATTCGTGTTATGAAGAACAGAAAACAAAAAACTTTTAAATTCTTCTACAGTGACGAATAATACAATAAGACCAAAGCTCGATTTCCATACAAAATGGTCATGTTTGAAGGCTTGTCTTTCATTTTCCCGTTAAGTAATTTAGCTGGAATTTTGGCTTTAGCCTAAAAAATTTCATCTGTAACTTTAAAATCCATAACTTTTCCGTTACCACTTTAGGCGTTACAGATACCACTTATGACAAAATAATAGGACCACCTTTTGATTTCCATAGCTCAGGCCATGTTGATGAATTTGAATTACGATCTAGTGGAGTTAGGGGCAAGCGTGTCACGGCATTTTACGGAAAACTATTAATAAATCGCTCAAATGATATACTACAGATTCATTTGGTTATGGTTTTTGACACGGTGTACACAATTTAATGCAGAATTATTTGTAACCCTACTATTTATTATAAATTTTATGTCGATCATCAAAAAAGCATGAAAAATTGTAATATTGTTACCGATTTATGTAGATAAAATTTCCAAATTTATAGAAACTTATGATTTATGTATAATACGTCATGAAACAGTATGAAAGAGTCTATGTATTTTAGCGTCTATTCAAAAAACTATCGATTTGTATTTCAGTAAAAATAAAATATTGAAAATTATACTCTTTGAGGCAAAAGTGCCACAACATGTAAAAGCAAGTGTTTTACTACTTTTATACCTCACCATTTACTGTTCTTCTCAAGAGAAAAGCTGAGAAAAACGTGTAAATATTGTTGCTACGTACACTTTTAGTTGCAAAAGCATTTAATAAAACTTTCAAATACTGTAAATCACGTTGCAAAAAAGTGAAATGATACCGATGTTGAAAAGAATGCGAGGATAACTTTTTTCAAATGGACATCGTTATCAACATAACATTAGTGATCAAAACATAGAGATGTAAAAGGATCTGAAAATTGTGTTGGAATAAGTTCATTTCTTAACACCTAAATTCTTACCCAAGTAACATTGTCAAAACCATCCTGCCTTATTATGTTTTATTAAGGTTTTATCAAAGCCACTAGAAATCAATTTGGTTTTATTATGACACCAAGAGCTGCCAATAGGTTTCATATTTTAGTCAGGTTTATGAGAACCTACACAGCTTATTTAAAACGATCTTAAAACCTCGTTTTCTCAAATTCCTTTTACTCCTATCAAAGGTTTTATTTCGACTTTATGAACTCATAAAATGCTGTTTTGAAATGCCGTTTTAGGACTCATTCATATTTTCTTATTATGGTCAGTTGAAAAAGCCTTTTAAAACCATTTTGCCTCCAGTAAATGCATTAAACGGCAGATTGGCATTGAGGAAAGCCACCAAAAAACCAAATAGTTTCAAGGTAGTCATTGCGAAGATAACTTGGCTTTATGGCATAATTGTGATTTTTTCCAATCGCCATATTGAAATATACGAAATAATTGAAATGTGGAAAAATAAATGCACCAAATTTTAAATGTAATGCAAATGAACTGTATATCGGAGACCAATTTCTTCATTATTTTTAGATAACCTTATTGAATTCCTTCAATTTTCAAGACATTCATGATTAATTTATCGAATATATTTGTTTTAATTTTGTGTTTGTTGTTGTGAACTCGCATAATTTCCGAGGCGCATTAATTTTCGGCTCTTATCGTGCCCATATTCACCACAAAATTAAATGCGCATATGATTTGGAGCATGATACGCTGTAAAAAACATAATTTGTTTTGGATATTTTGCTATAAAACAAAATTTCCCGCAACACGACCTTTTTTCTTCGATATTATTTACTGCTAAATGAATCAGAAGATCAGAGAATCGAACAAAGCAGAACAACAAAAACCAACCACGATATCACAGTTAAGTTTGACAGCTGTGGCCATTTGGCCGCATGCTGGTTTTCATGGCAGCCAAAAGGTTTTATGAAGGTTCTCAAGTGGTCATAGCATCTATCACTAGAACATTTTCAAAATCTTTATGGTCTTATAAAGGTTTTATTAACTTGTTTTCACAACCGTCTATAGAGTGGGCCACTTTGTACAAATTTTGGCTTTAAAGAAGTATAGAGGAGGTGTTGGTAGACAAAACAGTTTTGAATGTAGTTTTATCAACAAAGCCGGGAGGAATAAAATAAAAATGGTTGGATTTTAAATCGGTTTGTTTGTGATTTTTTTTTTTTTTTTTTTATTATGATAGGTTATTTTTTTTTTTTTTTGTGTTGTGTTTGGGGGGGGGGGGGGGGTTGGGGTTTGGTTTGTGTGTGTTGTGTTTTGTTGGTAGGGGAATTCAATTGCGTGAGTAGTTCTTCTGATTTTATACGTTGTGAAATAATGTCATTGACGTAGAAAAGCATTGCAAATTCGCGGCGTTCCTTAATTGTCTGTAAATTGATAAGCATGCAGCGTGCTTCACAAGATGGCAGTGGAAATACAGTCCAATTCAATTTCCTTAGGGCATATAAAAGAAATTGTTTTTGGACGGATTCTATACGTTCGTCGTGTATGGCACAGTACGGGTTCCATACTAGGTTGCAGTATTCCAGAATTGGCCTTACATATGTAATGTAAAATAATTTAATGCTGTATGGATCTTGAAAATTGTGGCTGAACCTATTAATGAAGCCCAGCATGCTATTTGCTTTACTTATAATAGTGTTGTAATGTTCTACAAAAGCGAGTTTAGAGTCTGGAATAATGCCTAAGTCCCTTACTATTTTGCATGTTTCTACTTATTGTTTTCCTAAAAATATGTCCGTACGAGGTGTTTCAATTTTTCTGCTAAATGCTATTAAATTACATTTTTTTCACGTTAAGTTGAAGTAAGCTTTTGCTTCACCATGTGTTGAATAAGTTAATTTCGTTCTGGAATTCTTCTGCGTCGCTAGAATTATTTATTTCCATGAAGAGCTTCATGTCAT
Source organism: Aedes koreicus (assembly GCA_024533555.2). Taxonomy (NCBI): domain Eukaryota; kingdom Metazoa; phylum Arthropoda; class Insecta; order Diptera; family Culicidae; genus Aedes; species Aedes koreicus. The sequence goes on from JAHHFK020001389.1 coordinate 7,486, forward strand.
CTGCATATATGAGTATTTGGATTTTTTAAGTATGCAGGAAATGTCGTGTATGTCCAAAATAAAAAGAAGTGGGCCTAAATGTGAACCTTGGGGCATCCCCGATGTGACAGAGATAGGTTCTGAAAGTTTATTTTGAAAACGAACAATTTGTTTGCGATGCGTGAAATATGACTGCAGACAATTCAACAGTCCAGGTTCCATTCCAACTTTCTGCAATTTGAAGAGTAAAAACGGTATGTCGATTCGGTCAAAGGCTTTACTGAAGTCAGTGTAAAGAGCTTCTACGTGCTTGCCATTGTCCATTGCATTAAAAATAAAAGTAACAAATTCAAGAAGATTAGAAGTGGCTGATCGACCTTTGAAAAAGCCGTGCTGTTTGCTTGTAATTTGTTTTTTTACTTGCTGAAAATTATTTTCATTCATGAGAGATTCAAAAAGTTTTGGGATGCAAGAGATAATGGCAATTTCACGATAGTTGCGGATGTCTGATTTCGTGCCTGATTTGAAATCGGAACCTAATAAGAAGATTTCCAAATGGTGGGAAATGTTCCGCTCTTAAGAGACATATTAAAGAGTGTATACTTCTCGGAAGAAATCTGCAAAAAGCTTTCAGAAGGGTTATCACCTACATTTCCGTCAAAATGCATTCTTGGGGGAAAATGCATTCTTGCTATTTTTCAATTTCGTTTTTACATAATTGAAGAAATTCTTAGGGCATGATTTGACTTCAGTTTCGACTTTACGATTATATTCTTCAATTGGATGGAACCTTTTGCAAATGATCACAAATTTGTCCTTGTTTTTGATACTGTATCGGACATTCCGGAATTTTCCGTAGTTCCGGATATATTCAGGGGAACCGTGGGGTAAGTACCCTTCCCGAAACACTGACCAGGATCAAAACGGTACCAAAAAATGGCTTGCGACACCTCAAACTTCATGATTTTGCAAAATAAGACCATTCTGGAAATATTCGTAAACACTGCTGGTCGCCTTCCGGGAACCGGGTTCCACCGGGAGAGTAGCCAGATTTTGAACGGTAGCAGAACATGGCTTGCGACACCTCAAACTGTATGATTTTGCAAAACAAGACCATTGGTGGTCATTCTGGAAACGAACTATGCCAAAAATGCTTTTTTAAATAGAATGATGTCCTGCTTCAACACGTATAGCGAAACGATTGATATCACAATGAATAAAAATACACTTAAAAGGTTTTTTTGTTAGGCTACCTAGACAATAGTTAAGTAGAAACTATTAGATTTTTTTTTTTTTTGTCTTCTTTATTTTACGTCGGCCTATTTTCCTCACATGGTGACAATCACCGACGCCAGGGAGACGACTCCACCACCTGGACCCTACCTAACGACTCATGAATATGAGCCGGGACCAACGGCTTTACATCCCTTCCGAAGGAAGACGTGACCAGATTTTTTCGCCTCAGAAAAATCACCGACGTCGACTGGGATTGAACCCAGACCCACCGGGGTGCCAAGTAGCAGTCACGCTTACCACTGCACCACCGACGCCGGCTAGAAACTATTAGATGTTAAGCAAAAATGTAACAAAGTCTACGAAATGATTGACGACAAATAAAATTCAAAATTTGATCGATTCTTTATGCAAGCGCTGAATAAATTTGATGTTGTTCCAGAAATGAGCGCCGTTATCAGTGGACTAAAAATGTTTCGCACCAATGGCACAGTTCTTCTGCCGAAGAGCATAACCACAATGATATTCTGCACACACACAAAAATTAGCACGTTGTTTCCACGTGAAACGCACGTAATTCTCGTCTAATGCAAAAACCAATTATAAACAATTGGAATCCATATGAAAACTACGTGATTTCCACGTAGATCATTCATTTTACGTGAAGATCACGTAGCTATCACATGAATTCCAGGTGTTTATTACTGGTTTTGGCATTGGACGAAAATTACATACGATTCACGTGGAAACAACGTGTCGATTTTTTTCAGTGTGGTTAGCGTAGACTGGCGGATTATGCTTTACTTTCATCATTTGCTTGTATCAAGGATATGTCTACGGATGTAAACGGAACCCTTTTTTACATACGAAGTAATGGAAGATGGAGTCAATGGAAGATACCGATCTCCGCCTTTGAATCATCGTTACAGTTACACTGAAAAGCTCGCACTCATCAATATTACAATCTTGCTTAGTTATTTTGGATGCACACGTAAATAAAATATTATCCAAAATTTAATTTTGAATATGGCTGAGTAACAGCGGTTGAACGGTCCACCTCCTCCATGTGGCTTCTTCTTAGAAGTTTTTTTTTTTATCGTGAGAGCTTTCAGTTCTTAAAACTGGTCCAATAGTAAGGCAGTTTTTACAAAACCATTAATTGAATTCTCATTAGAATGAATGCACAGTTTTGACCAGAACACGGACCGGAATGGTGTCCCTGTGGAAGATTCCGAACAACTATGTTAGTGATCAACTTACTTAAGCGTTTTGAGGTTTTGTCGGTCAATCAATGAAACTGATTCTACAGTTCTGTTGATTTTCCACAGCTGCTTATAAACTAGTCACTAAATAAATTTAAAATTTAAAGCTTAATATACAGTCCCTCTACAATAATGAGTTCCCTGGAGATTTTGTTTTGCTATCATATTTTTCTCAACTCAGTAGTAATTATTTCTAGGGGCCTGTGAGAAGGAGAATTAGTCACATAGAAAAAAGTTCTGAAATTAAATGCACACGACTGTTATTGGCAATACAGGTCGGACTCGATTATCCGGAGTATCCATTTTTTTTTCAATCCGGATAATCGAATCCTCCGGATAATCGAATCACTAAAAAATCAAATCAGCAATCAAAGAAAGTTGAAATAATATAATTTTTTTTTTTTTTACTATGCAGTAGCGTCTTGACAAGTGAAAAAAAAAAATATGCGCAACCATTTCTATTACATACAATTCAACCTTTAGCTACATTTTAGCAGCCATGGTAACTTAATACAACAAGTTTTGCTATTGTTTATGAAATGTAATGAATGTCCAAATACATTGCTTTCTATTGTTACAGTTTGTAGTATGTTTGCTCCAAAAGCATATGGTTCCTTAATCATATTGATTTGTTTTAAAGCGTTACGCCTCGACGCGTCATGCCCACACGTTATTGTGGAACGCTTTTCACACTGACACCTAGTTTGACAATCGTAGCAAACTGTGCAATTTTTTTTTTGGTGCTGGGCAGTCGTGTTTTTGTCTGTGGTGTTCAGACAATTTAATTCTAAAAAATGGTGAAAGTTGCAGTGAAAGGAAAGAGGAGCGAATTGTTATAAAATTTGCTACAAAAGCAAAAAATTTGCAAAATTTCGACTGAGGGTTAGCTGTGATTGAAATAAGGCGGAAGTATAGCATCGCTGAATCGAATGCATACGACCTTAAAAAGAACAAGGCAAAAATCAAGGAACAGATCGCACAGCGTCAACTGCTGGTGGGTAAGCTTTTAGAAATTTATGTCTGTACATGTTCTCATATAAATTCATAATCTTCAGACAAACGGAAAACCTTCAAATGGGCTAAGTATGCTCTTCTCGACGAAGCTCTGTACATTTGGTTTCTGCAGAAACGTGAATGTCATATCCCTGTTAGCCAGGATTTGTTGACGGTTCAGGCAACGAAACTGTACGGAAGGTTATACAATGATGAAACATTCAAATGGAGCCGTGGATACATCGTGAATTTCGTGAAACAACACAACATCAGGTTTCTGAAAATTACGGGAGAGAAACTTTCGAACAATGCTGCAACCGCTGATTCGTACATTGGACATTTTGCAACCATCGTTCGGCATTTATCTTCCAGCCAGATTTTCAACGTGGACGAGAGCGGGCTGTTTTTTAAATGCACTCCTTCGTCAACATTTGACACAATGGACGAACCATCAGCTCCAGGAAGAAAGGGGAACAAGGAGCGTGTGACATTTATGCCTTGTTCAAATGCCGATAGTTCGTTCAAACTTCCGCTTATGATGATTGGAAAGTCAAAACGACCAAGAGCATTGAAGAACATCTCTGAGCTGCCCGTATACTATGCTTCATCAAAAAATGCCTGGATGACCCGGCAGTTGTTTAAGGAGTGATTTTTCAAGGAGGTCACGGCATTTTTGGAAGGTGCTAAACTGCCGGTGAGGGCTGTCTTAGTGCAAGACAACTGTTCCGCACATTGCAGCGCCGATGAACTTAGAACTGCAGATGGAACAATCTCTACGATCTTCCTACCACCAAACACAACAGCCTTGTTGCAGCCAATGGACCAGAACGTCATCCAGATGGTCAAATCCAACCACAAGCAAAAGCTTATGCGTGAGCTTCTTGGACGCCAAGGAGAATTCGACGACGAAAATCAACATAAAGCAAGCTATGTTTTGGGTAGCCGAGGCTTGGGACGAGGTACCGGCTGATTCTATTGCCAAATCATGGAAAATGCTGTACACAGAACCAGAATTTGATGATGAAGATGACATCCCGTTGGCGGTTGTACGAGAGCGCTTGCTATCGATTTAGCAGAAATTGATGGACCATTACAATACCATACACGAAGAGGACATGGAGTTTGACGTCTTGAACGACGATGATATTGTGAACATTGTTTTGCACCCGAACACATCATTCTACGATGGCGAAAATTCAGTTGCAATTGTTGAAAAATCAAGTGCTTAACCAGTTTTGGAACCACACCAGATTGATGTGGATGACGTTTCTGAACTGAATTGTATTTCAAATGAAGCAGCTTTATCGGGAATCGATCAAGCAATTGCTTGGGCAGAGGAAAACGGACTTCCATCAGAAAGGCAACTCCTGCTACGAGAAGTACGTGGAAATGTTCTAGAGAAAATAATTGGTTCACAGAGAGTTTGATTTTTTTTTCTCGTGCGTTGTTACTGAATGCATGAACTTGTTTTTATCCTTAAATAAACAATAAGTTACCTGGCAAATTTTACTAGTTTTATTAACCACGAATGTAATAACAAAGGTTCTGCGATGACAATGTAGCAAATGAGGATATCAACAAGATCACGTTGAAACACTTCACTCCTCTTTATTGCTACGATCATGTTTGTTCAAATGATCATAAATATTGAAATACATATCTTATCAATTTATAGTATACAACTAATAATCAAGATTAAATATATTCAGCCCCTCCTATTCCTACCCAACAAACATCGGTGTTGAATTAGAGCTTGTTCAAACAAATTTGGAGAAGCTATTCAGTTATTCTAGAAGAAACAGCTGAATAGCTTCTCGAAATTTGCTTGAACAAGCTCTAATTCAACACCGATGTTTGTTGGGTAGCTACGTTCGTGTTTCTTCAAATTATCATGTTTTGAATGGAAATTAAATTAATATACTCATTGGAATTAATGAATTTGACATACACTACAGTAAATCGAGTTTCATCATACGAAACAAGCCTTCCAGCTCTCTTCTTCTAACTACGTCCAATAGTGTGAAAATAATCATATAATTATACATACTCAATTATTTCAAATTTCTGCATAAAAACTACACAGCAAAAAAATATAAAGATTACACGTGATGTAAACCGGCTTAATTCAAAAACTACATGAATGTATTAACTTATTTTGGTTGAAATTTCAACTTAAAATCCTGTACATGGGCGACACATTGAAAAACATTTGAAAACGCATTCATATTCTACTAACTTTGTCATACAACGTATGTTTACATTATGGTGTGAAAATGAATTGAAACGCTCTCCTTTTTCAACTCATTAGAGTGAGAGTTTACATGAACGGGTAAAATTACATGTTTGTGCACTGAAACCAATGAACCATGGCGCCCGAACCTTTTGTTGCTTTCTTCTTCTGTCATTCGTTACCCAACACTTAACACGATCTGACCCGAAATCTCAGTTGCTAGTTTATAATTGTTAGAAAGACAAACTTATGATTCGGATGATATAACATCGGGAAAAAAAACCACAGTCATGTTGTGAAGCTGTTATTTTCATTCAATCGAAAATGTTCATAAACAAAACAAGGAAATCAGTGTCAATTTGTTATTGTCGATTGGGAAATGAAGTCTTCTGGAGGAAGTTTAATAATATGATGGTAGTAAATTTAATGAATGATGAAACCCATTTACCGTTATACTCGTGTTTTTTAGTGCTTTAGTTGATTGATTTTATATAAATGAACTTTTTTTTCGGACAGAGCATGCATAAATTCAATAATGTTTAAAATTACATGAGATGTTTTCAACTTGTGTAAAAATAAAGCGCCATGTATTTTTCAATTAATGCAATTTTATTTTTGACTGTAATTTTGAATCTTTTTGAATGCTCCAATTATGTGCATGTAAATACATTGAAAAGAACATTTTTTTTAATAACTGTGTAAAAAAAATCGTAAAAAAAATACTCGGAAAAAAGGGTTTAAAACTCCAGAAAATGGGGTCTCCGGAAAATCGGGGCCCGCCTGGTATGTTATTGTTTTTGGGAAGGGGGGGGGGGAGAAAATACCCGCCTTTGGGAAAAGAACCCGAAAAAAAAACAAAATTTGGGGTTGCCAAAACAGACAGACAAAATATCTCAGTTGGCCGTGTAACCAAATTAACTTTTATTCTCTCCGCGCGTCTCTTAATAACATAGTCTCTGGTATATATGAGAGTCTCTTTATCTCGATATTCTCTCTATCTCGATGATTCTTTATGTGTATAGTCCTTTGCAAATATTTGTGAACAAATTACTTTCCATACGTCGATGAAAAAGCTGCGAAAAACTAAGTTCACCTGTGTTTGGAGCAAGCGATTGAGATTTGCTTTGGATACGGGATACACAGTAAAAACTTTTGCAACGCGAAATGCTTCTAGGATCGTTTTAACAGGCTAGTCAATTTCTGTTCTGAATGTCGATCTCTCTCTATCTCGATGGTTCCTTCAGTATCGAGGTATGTAAAGTTGACTGTAAATACCGAAATTCTGATAAAACGGATTAATTTATATTAATGATAACCATGAATTTTGTCGTTTAACAAAGCAATATGCGTTGAAACAATGCATATGCACTTTCACAGTTATTAGTTATAACAATGTTTTTCGATATAAGACGGTTTTTACGACGATTTTTCAAATAAAACTATTATTTACGAAGATTTTTGAAATAACGCGGTTTTTTTTACGAAGATTTTTGAAATAACGCGGTTTTTTACACGGTACGTATCCCCCGTGTAAAAAAAGACTTGAGTGTAGCTGGTTTTACATGGTGAGTGAAAATTGTAGTTGCATGCATTGAAAAATGGATGCATTTTGATTTTTTTCAATAGCAATCGTTGAAAAGTATGTAGTAATTTCATAAAAGTTTCAGTGTAAAATCATTTAGGGGAAGATGGTACAAAACGCACCGTTTAAGCAACATCGTGAATTACTAGTGAATCGAAGCTGACATTTAGAAAGAAGTTATTGGGTATGGTGTATTACCATAGACTAACTCTAAGACCAGTAGGTCCCGAACAAAAACGATTTTTTTCTTGGCTCAGTCAGTACTAGCACATCGGTCCCAAGCTCGGTCCCAAGCTTAATAATACGCCCCTCATAATGAACTCACACGAACACACTCTCAAATATTCTGTCAAAATAACACAGCAAATCAAAACAAAGGCGCAAATATGTATAGTTAGGTGCTGGCTTCAAGGTGTACTTCGGGCCAAGGGGTTCTACAACAGTGAACCAATTTCAAATCGCTAGTTGCATATTGATTGTTGGTATTACTATGTTTTAGTTGTAGATCAAATGTAATTTTAATTTAAAACGATGATTTTTCATGATTTTTTAAACCTTTTCCAATTTGATGCCTAGACGACACCAGGGTACAACGCCTGTTTCATTGCTCAATATGCACCCCAAAATTGGGGTAAGACGCACCACAACACTGGGATATGATGCACAACAATATTGGGATAGCATGCACCGCTTGTAAACGGTAAAACACGGCTATAATATGTTACTCAGAGTTGTAAAGTGAAGAGGTTGCAACATCTCGCCACATCTTTTTAGCTCAAGCAGCCAATGGGTATGGAATAAAGATAGCAAAACGTTGCGATATGTTGCCAACTCTTCATTATATACACGATTAGAAAAAAGTACCCAACGAAGCATTTAAGTGTGGGAAGCCAACGTTGGGTATAATAATGTTTACCTACCATTGGGTTCAAATTACATACGTTTGGGTAGAATTTTACCAGAAGTAAATTATTTATACACAGCGGTAGGTTAACATGATTATACCCAACGTTGGTTTCCAACTCTCAACCGCTCTACTGGGTACTTTTTTCTGAGCGTGTAGACCCATATAACTCCACGGTGCGTTCTGCCCTAGTTTTAGTCTTGCATAGTTTTGTCTAAATTTTCTGAAAAAAAGGGGAGTTATAGTGTAGTTTTGATACAATCTTGAAGTTTTGTTGTCAGCGATACATGTGGTGTGAATTTATTATAAACCATGGATGTTAACGCTTGGTAAAAGCTTGTTTTAAGAACACTATTATTTACATGTGAGGTACTGTCATGTTCATTTATTTAATTTTGATCAGATTTTGGTGTATTTATTGCCTTATTGTACTACCAAATTATGAGTTATGCTGTTTGATGTAAAAATTGATAAGGGACTGTTCATAAACCACGTAGACCGAAATTTGACATTTTTAAACCCCCCATCCCCCCTCGTAGACTTTAGTATACTTTTGCAGACCCCCCCCCCCCCCTGCTTAAAGTCTACGTAGACTTTATCAAAAAAAATTTAATATGTGTGCAAAATTTTCTACAATATGTTTGAGGTGCGATTTATGAAATGAAACTCAAACAATCAGGTAATTCCGTTATTCATTCTTATCTTCAGTTATTAAAGCTCGTCGGTGGAAGCTCTGGTGGGATAGTTTTTTGGAAGTTAAGTCCAATGATTTCGACGAAACGTGATTCTATCCAAAGAACTTCGGTAGCTACGCTCTCGTCGACCTCACAAAGAATTTCTTCCTAGCGTTGCTGCAGAATCTTGGGTAGCCTTATTTTCTTAGACAAAATATCTGCCTTGTGGATGCTTTTGCGGTGACGATCTGCATTCACTTTTATCGCAAAAAACAGTCCACAATTAGAGCAAATGCGGTTAATTATGATAGTTTGGTGTTGCTTGGGTACAACCTACATTATGTGATATAAAGTATCTTGATATCAAATGCCATGCAAATCATTTCCAATGAAAACTATATGTATTCATGCTACTATCAAGATAGTCTATATTACGTATTATAAAATGTAGTGTGAACGGGATGTTATGCTAAATTCCATAATTAGATGCCATATTGTACTGATTTGATGTATTGCTTCAATTTTTTCAAAGTACAGGGCTTGAAAACTGTGTGCACATTAGTAGACAATCTCCATCACGGAATCGCAGTAGTTTTTAAGTCGTTTGGTTTCGAAAATGAAAGAGTCTATCCTTAAATATGGTGGCCAAATAAGGACTCTTTTCTGAGTCATCTTAACCTTTCGGGCAACGCGCTGGTGTAAAAAACACAACACACGTGAGAAAACCTCGCTTGGTTGCTCTTTCTGCAAATTGTGCACGCGTATCGAAAGGTTAGAAATAAACAATGAGTGTACAACTCACTGAGTTGTCTGAACATGGAATATCTTGAATAATGTGCGTTATTTTGCTACGTGCGTATAGCTATGAAAATAATTGTTTATTCCAACCGGTACTTAGGCTACTAAATAATAGAATTGTATGTAGAAGAGCCGTGACATAATAAATTATTTGTATAGTTCCCAGCAAAAATCGAACATAACCCGATTGTCAGTAATTCTGTTTACATACGAGTGAACGATACGAGGAATGAAAATCGCTTCAAGAGTGTCGACCTTGGCGTATTGAACTCAATATTAGGTACTTCTACCACTGTGTGTAGTTATTAACCATATTTTTTCGTAGCACGTATTGAATTGTAAGCACAAACCAACAGGCTATATATTGAAAGCTTACAAACCAGCACAGATTTCATGACTCAGATTGGTTTACAATTGCCTTAAAACTTACTGTTGCTCAACAAGTACGTTGTCATACTGCCAAGCCATGCATGAAAAAAAAATCCGTGCCCAGATCCGTGAACTGCAGTCATGAATTCGAGAACAATAAAAAATACACCATGAACTGAATCACGTAATCATGAGCTAAATTACGTAATAGTATTAATCCTTGGTGCATAACGTCGAAGTGTATGAATATCCGTATTGAAGAGAAAAAAAAACAAAGGTCTACGTAGACTTTTGGTATACCCCCCTCCACCCATCGTAGACAAACGTAGACTTTTTTGAAATCACCCCCCCCCCCCCCCTGAATTGTCTACGTGGTTTATGAACAGCCCCTGCATTGTGTACTGTTCTCCCCTACTTTTCGATGCTCGAATTATGTGCATTTATTTGAGTCTAATTTACAATCAAAATTTCTATTAATGTAATGTATATACAACGCCATATTGATTCAAATGCCATTTAGATTTCACTATTTTTTGCTGTGTACTGTCAGTTCTCCATTTTCTGCCTCCCGTTCACTTGCGAGAATGGCCGTTTGCGTGTTTTGCTTCTCTCCACTTCACTCCAAACGCAAAAACGCTTGCCAGCCCCCCTCACCCGGCCCACGCCACCGCTCTATCACTGAAGCCCGCGGCAAGATGGCAGTAAAAAGCATTAAAATTATGTTTTTGCACACACATATTCTTCTTCATTGTTGTTGGTTGTTTTCTTTTACTTTTTTATTCAGCAACCGGCTCGTGGAGAGAAAAAAAAGGTCCGCAGAGGCCGAGGGGCTGAGGCTGCATATTTATCTTCTCACTTCAGAACAGCTTCGCATTCGGGTTGGATGGGGACGAATGGGCCGAAAGACTGAAACTTGGGTTACTACTTTATCGCATGTGCTTCATTTTTATGTTATTCGATTTTTATATGGATGCCGACGACGACGACGGGGGTAGGCCTTTGGAGTGCAAATAAATAATGCTCGGTTGTGAAAAATGTTCAAAAGAATCCGTCGGCATTTTTTTTTTTGGCTTGATGGGAATCGTTGTTCGATGAAGAACACCATTGTGAGTGAGTCTTTTGTCAATAAAGCCATCTTGGAAGATTATTGAATATGAAGTTTGGTAGGTGATGGATGTTATCGAGTTTTAGGGGGGTTCAACATTTTCGAACTACCTATCTCTTTCCATGACTCAAGAAATAATTCCGTTAGATCAGATGCAACCACGAATAGGTGCCTTAGTGCACCTTTCACGTGTTGGCACCGCTTTACTGGAATTAAAAACGCTCTCTTATCAGCTAATCATTTGTGTGCACTCTGGCGCCACTCTAGCCCGTCTGTCCGTCAACAAAAGTGCAATGTCAGGAGAAAGGGGTTTTCTAAATTCTCCATCTAGTGCAACTGCAGCAGCACACGCACATTCTATCCATTCCGGCCCAGCCAGCTCGTGTGTTAGCTCGCCATGTTTGTTCACAACAGACGGACGGTTGTAAATCAAGTAGAATTTACACATCGCATGGAATAATTCAAGGGACGGTAGCATTTTCGGGGATTAAAACTATTTCAAAACTGCTGATCGGAAGTTGAATAATTTTTCTAAGAAATAATTAAATTAAGCCACATTCGGGCCGATTATCCGCCCACAAGGGAGTTGTCGGGCCATCATTACACTTTATCGGCTACCTTCGCAAATCCCAATCAATAATTTCCAAACCGCTTCCGATACCCTTTTTTTCACTTAACCCTCCGGTTCTGATTTGTTGCCGCCGTCGTCGTCAGCTCAGCCGGGTCTAGGCTAGGCAGCGATAATTCCAACTCAATCTAAAATTACCTTTTGATTGAGTGAGGGCGCCATTCAGAGAGAGAGAGAGAAAAAAAATGTAACGATGAAAGTGGCGCCCCGGGGGAAAGGGTTAGAACCGGTGAAAGCACACGTCCATCCTCATCACCGACGTTGGAGACACGCCGTTTCGCCCTGCCGACGGAGGCACAAATATTTGAAATTACCCAAATAGAAGCTTATCCGAGTGTAAATATTGTTTCGGGTGGCGATGATGCCTACACAAACTGGCTAGCAGTGTCGAGCGCATTGGTCTTCCGACGGTAGTCAATAACCCCGGAATAAAGAATTGTCGGTATGGAAATTGTGACAAAGGAAGGCACAGCCGTGATATGAAATGATGATGTTACAGCTCCTACGGAAGAGGCTGGGGTTCAGTCGAAAAAAAACCATACCAAGAATGCAAGAAACGTGAGCTTGTAAATGTAATTTAGGTCTAATGAGCGACGGCAGATAAGATAGTACAACCGGGACGGAGACGGGTGTTTGCCGATGGGGCGACGGATTTTTTGCTTCTCTGAACCCAATTTCAGTCGACGAGCAACTCGTGAAGAGGGTCAATTTAGGCTAGGTTGGTTTTTTTTTCAATGAACATACACGGTAGCTTTATGGTTATGTTTGAACAGTACTTATGGAATTTTCGATGTTTTTCCAAGATTGAAGTCGTTGTTTTGATATTGTGAGTTGGTTGAAACGACATTTTGGTGTGCTTTGACGGGTTTGGATCTCTTTCGTCTCAGTTGACAGCTTCACGGCCGTTGAGTAGAGCAGTACTCGATTGCAGTTTTTGCTGATCATACTATCACCTGTATTACTCTCTCATATGAATGCTTAAAGCTAAGAAGCGTTGCTTTAAACCCAAATTTTGTTGACGTTGTGAGCATTATGAGATTCCAACTTGGAATTTGTTAGTTATCGTTTGAATATACTCTCACGCACATTTGTGAATCAAGGAAGACATCGAGTAGCACAATAACAATCTATATACGCAAAGTAAAACACATTATTAAATGTAATTGAAACCACGCGGTATCTCAAGATTTGTTCATTAAAATCATACATAATTTGTTAAATTAATGTTATTGTGAAAGTAATTATTTCGAAATATTATAAGTGTTTTTAAGGTAAAAGAGCATTAGCATTTTAAGGTGCATTTAAGCACAGAGAACAGACGTTCATCTTCGGTCCGCTACTTGTGTAAAACTTTAAACTGACATTTCAAATGTAGGCCGTTACGCTCCTGGTAGGCGGCGCTGCAGTTGTATGATAACTGTCATGTAAATGTTTATCAATAAAAAGCCTAGCACATAACCTGAAATTTTTTGTTTGTTTAACTCTGCACTTGCTTCTTATACCGGCTGCCCATATTAAGTTTTACACACGTTTTTCAAGAGAAGGTATATGGACATCAATGTCTGTTCTCTGTGATTTAAGGTGTAAGTGTAAAGGGTGTTCCGATCAAAATTTGGTCTAACAGTAATGTGTGTGAGTCGACCAAAGTTTTTACTAATAAGTCAAATCCTTTTTCTTCTTCAAGTTCAGTTAATACAGAATACAGGAAAAATATTCAGCTAAGCTTCCTTTTTACCGAATGCGAATTGCCGGGTCTTTCGTTTGACACCTGCCATAAGATTTTGTACAGTCTCCTTGTCCACTTTATTCGCCGCAGAACGCCAGTTTGCCTTGAACTGTTTCTCGCTCACAACAGCTTTTTGAGTCTTCTTAAGGTTCCGCTTATTGTTTGATTTGGGCGGAGCTCTGGCGAGTTGGAAGGGTTCTTGGCAGCATACCACTCCATGGCCTTTTTTCCGTAATGGCAAGATGCCAAATCCGGCCAAAATAGAACGGAACAATTCTGTCGCTTCAGGAACGGCAGTAGACGTTTTTGTAGGCACTCGCTCAGATAAATTTCCTGGTTGACGGTTCCGGTCGCAATGTAAACGTTGCTCTTCAAGACACAGGCACAGATGGCCTGCCACACCAGATATTTCTTCGTGAACTTTGACAGTTTAATCTGCTTGAAAATATCCGCCTTTCCCCGTCCGTTTGCCGTATAAAATTCCTGTCCAGGAAGCTGTTTAAAGTCTGCCTTGACATAAGTTTCATCGTCCTGTACCACGCAATCAAACTTCGTCAGCCTCGTCGTGTACAACTTTCGCGATCGGGCTTTGGCCGACGTGTTTTGTTTGTCGTCGCGATTTCGAGTCACCACTTTCTTGTAAGTCGACAGTCCAGCTCGATTTTTAGCTCTATCCACGGTTGAAGGTGCCGCTCTCAGCTTCTTGGGATTCCGCTCGAAACAGCGGGCAACTCTTTTTGTCGTCGCTGTGGCCTCCGGCTTTAGATTTCCCCCAATCCAGCTTTCCTGGCTGTCGACAAACGTTCACCGAACACTTTTAAAACGTTGGTAACAGTTGATTTAGCTACATTCAACAATTTCGCCAACTTTGCGTTAGAATAGTTTGGATTTTCGCCATGCACGTGCAAAATTTTGATGCGTTGCTTCTCTTCCTTTGACGACATTTTGATAACTGAAGTGCTAATCTCAAAATCAAAATAGAGGCATGATGCTACACGCACACATCTTCAAAATGAGGGGAGTGCAAAATTGTTTAATGCACGATGAAAGGAAATGCGTCAAGTTTAAGTCGACCAAATTTTGATCGAAACACCCTTTAAATCCGGAGAAATGCATGAAATAGGCGAATCTGGTTTTGTAAACAAACATTTGAATCGACGTTTCTTAGCAAATGAAAGCTTAATTTAAAAAGTACGACCACAGTTTGCTAGCAGAAGCTTTCTTTTACTTGATTGTGGTCTTAGTTTAAGAAATTGAGCTTTTATTCGTCAGAAATCGTCGATTTGTATGATTGTTTACAAAAGCCCTTTTCGCAAGTTTCACCGGAAATTTGAATGAATGTGGTCATGTTTTTCTAAATTAAATGCTTGTTTTGTGTAAAATGAACAAACGTGTTTGTATTATTTATTATCAAATTTTAGGGTGTCTTGAAATAATCGGCCATTTTTAATTTGATTTTTCATTGACTCAGCGACGCAATATATAAGGCACTAAACCGGGTTGGGCAAGCCATCTGTGGGTGTGGAGAGATGAGTCAGCCATACTTCACGACCAGTTCCACGAATGGGCATTGCCATTGGGCAAATCTAGAAGGACCTGCTGCCTTTCCTGCGGTCTCACGGAGGCGAGCCATTATTTTGGCCAGATTTGGCATCCTGTCACTACGCGCGGCCGGTGTTAGACTGGAACAGAGATAACAATGCTGGTTTTGTACCAGAAGACTTCAACCCACCGAACTCACCGGAGCTTCGTTCGATGTTTTGGGCCACCATGAAGGCCAAACTTCGCAAAACACCTAAAATATTCGAGAACGAGCTGGCTTTGAAGAAGCTGTGGGTAAAAGCATCACAAAAAGTATAGACTGTCCCAGAAAATAAGGACACACTTGTCTAACGCTGTTTGTTGGCTCCATCTTATTGTTCACACTCAAACGTCAAACCGAACACAACTCACAACAATGTTTCACGCGCATTTTGAGAGATATGAAAGATTTCCGTTGAGAAACGCCCTGCTTTCGTTCACAAGTGGAGCAATATTCCAGGATTATCACGAATAAAGTTGGCGAGACTGGAAAACGTTTGTGTGAAGGCGATGCATATTGCTATCCGGAAGTTCGGGGAAGAGTATTTCCATGTGGACCTGCCACGAAGTGGACGAAAAAAAGATGCGTCGAACCCCAAATTGGACAACAAAATAGGACGAGCTTTTTCCTAGGGGAAAGGGGCCTCAAAGAGAGATTGAAGCTGAAGACGTACAAGAAGCAGCCAAAAAAGCCCTTCACAAGCAGCCAGCGTGAAACCACGGGAACTGTATGACACAGTTTTCGCCAAGAATAAGTACTGCATTTTGATGGACAACGAAGCTTATTCGAAGTTGGACTATAAAGCATTGTCGGGATCGCAATATAACACGATTCGTGAAGATGATGATTTTGACAAGGTGGACTCCTCAGTTTTCACAGAAAAATTTGGCAAAAAGGCGATGGTCTGGCAGGCAATTTGCTCTTGCGGTAAATTTACAAAGCCGTAGTCGTAAATGGAGCAATGAATGCAGATATTTACGTCAATCAAAGCTTGAAAAAATACCTGTTGCCGCTGATTAGTCAACATGACAATCCTGTAATATTATGACCGACCTTGCTTCGTGTCATTATGCTAAGTTGACCATGGACTGGTACAAATCGGAAAACGTGATAATTGTTCCTAAGAACATGAATCCCCCAAATCGCCATGAAATTCGTCCCATCGAAGGATTTTGGGCTCTGGTCAAGAGGTATCTTCGTAAACATGTTCAGCCAGCTGATACAGTGGAAGAGTTCTAAAGAGATTTGACAAGAGTTTAGACGCTTGTTGCTAATCATTCTGTGCAGAACCTAATGAAGAACGTTACAGGAAAAGTTCGATAACTTGCTTATAGCATGAGCAAGGGCATGAACATGAGCATGATTGACCGCCCGAGGTTGCTACTCCGTTATTGACAGATCAGCTGATATTACACAGAGAACCAACAGATTATGCTTAGGACTAACATAAATCCTCAATGTGTAATAACTGGTGATCCCAAACTATGGCAATACCGGCACCGGCCCCGCCCGATTGTGGGTCAAGTAGGGAATGGGTAGGAATGTGTTGACGTAGTAGTGCTTTGAAGGAAGCCGCGGAGTCTACTGCACTTCCCCGAGAAATCACTGGGATGTTGGGTAAAATGGTTGGGTTTGCAGCATGATCCGTTTTGGTAAACGGTGTGCTGAATTTTACTGACGTCACCAGCGAATGAGATATTTTAATATATTCCCGGTTTATTCACTGTACAGAGATGCGCAGTAAAATTATTAAAATTTTGGCACCGATTTAAACTAACAGTAAGGATGCTATTGGGGCCACTCACAAATGTGGGTGGTTTATTTCAGAAGAGACAAAAATACTTTTAAGCTTCGATTTTGAGAACCGATTTAAACCAACAGGAATAATGCTGTTGGGACCACTCACAAAAATGAATGGTTTATTTTAATGGATTACAAAAATGCGTTAAAATTTCCAGTTTGAGAATCGATTTAAACCAACAGTAGTGATGCTGCTCGGGCCAAAAACATCTAAATAGTCCAGAAAAAGCTGAAAAACAAAGAACATTAGTCCAATCAACAGAGATAAAACCTCAATAAAAAGATATTTCATTGTTTTTTTGTATCAACAGATCCTTCTACCAGACATGTTCTGGAAAACACTTTTTCGCCGCTCTAGTCACACTCAAAAGGTATCAATTTCAGTGATCGAAGTGATGATTTCTGATCTGAAATAAATGGAATATCCAATCACAATACCTCTAAATATCCAAATACAGTCGTATAATACTTATAAGCGGATTTTGTTATATGGTATAGTAGTTGAAGTTCAGCAATGAAAATGTTATACTGAAATACTGAAAAACAAATTGGCATAGCATAGCAGTTAGTCCAACACATATTTAAGAGAGAAGCAGAGAACTCCACGACTCCTCACACGTGTCACAGAAAACGGAGTGTCAATAGGGAAAGGGCACACCCGTCAAGCGCTAGAACTACCATACCAACTACTTCATAGATCTACCCAAGATGTCCAGAGAACTCTCCAGGATTTCAGAGAACTTCCCAAAAGCTCAGAGAAATTTTCAGAAAATTAGAGAACATCCCACAAGCTCAAAGAACTTTCCAGAAATTCATGAAGCTTTTCAAAAGTTTGCGCATGTTTCTAAAGGTTCAGAGAACTTCTCAGAAGTTCATGAAACTTTCCAGAAGTATAGGGAACTTCTCAGAAGTTCAGGGAACCTGTAGGAATTCAAGGATTAGTCAAGAATGTGGGATTCTCGAGCTACTCTCAGAGCTGCATTATGAACAAGAAGTTAATCTAAGGTTATGCAAGAGAAAATAACGCTCAAACTGACAGGATACGGCGTAGTTTGAAGATAAATGTTTTGTCTATGAAATGCTTCTACACAGAAAGAAAAACCATGTTAGAAACTAACGAACCGAGCGTTTAATTAAATGCACACACCTACGTTTTATGTTGGAGAAATTTCACACATTAACAAACGAAAATATTTTAACAAAACTTATTCTTAAAAAAACCATAAAAGCGCCAGTTCTATTAAATTTTTATTCATTTAGTTGCAAGCGTAGCTAGGCTCGCACCGGGTTCAGTTAGTTTAATGATTAAATAGACATGGTTTCAGGTAACCTCTTTTCTAACGAATCAATTCTCAATTTGTTCTGTCATTGATTTGAAACCAATACGGACGAAAACAAAGCATAATACATGGCAACACAATTTTTCCCTACGTCCAACTTCAACAAGCCTCTCCCAAAAACGTCGATATTTTCATTCTTACAAAACGTAGACTCGGCGGGACTGAAGATGAACACGCAAAAAAGCTTACAAACTTTATTAGATATAGTTTATGGTTATGATCTGCTTTCATTCTCCCGCGGTTCTTCCGTCCCCCAAGGCAGTACAGTCTTGGAGAGTTGATACCGAGCGGAGTGTTTACTTCCCTTTTTCTTCGTCCTGTCCCAGAGCATCGGAATATGTTCTTATACCATGCAGGCGTTTTTTTTTTCGTTCTCCCTGGGTCGAGAGTTATGGCCAATGATACTGAGTGTTGGCCTCTTTCGTTCAAGCAAGGGATGACAACATAAGGAAGACCAACCACCTACCCATATGAGAAACGGAACCGGTGAGCCAAGTCGTAGTCAGTAAAGTAAGTGGGTACTTAAGGGAAGCTCCACTCTTCAAGGTGAGGAATTGAGCACGTGGGTCGTAAAATTGAAGAGATTCGGATCTTACCGATGGCACTGGCGGTACGATCTGAAACAATTTTTGTTCCGTTGGTTCCGTCGTGCTGTTACATTCTAATCAATTTTGAGGCACGTTTTAAACAAAGTTCTGCTCAAAAAAAAAAGGCGGTGATAATCCTCGGTTCAATATTCTAGCGCTCAACAGTCATTCCCGTGGCTTAGAGGTATTAGCGCTAAAGGGTACGTGATTCTCCGCTTCTTTTTCGTCCTAATTAAATAACCTTTCGCTGGTGTAATTCCCCGATGTGGTTCAAGCTGCTGAGAGAGAGAAAATCATTGAACTGGTAAAACACACGTCCGTTGCTGGGTTTTACGACATTGACCGCGATTCAAGATGTCGTAAAAAAAAAAAGCATAACAAAATCGTTACCTCGTCAACGGAATGATGTGATGACATTTTCGAAGACGAACAGAGTGAGTGTTTTCACGATAAAGTGATGCACTCGGGACCGAAAGTAACCCATAAACATCACTGTTTGACTGATGCAAGTGTTTGATGGGAAAAATTTAAACTTTGCCAGTGACAATCTATTTAATGTGCAATTTAAGGTCACAACCTTTTCTCGTTTCTCTTCAACCATTTCGCATTCTATCCAACAACAGCAAAGCACAACAACCTGCTCAGTACATACATTATCAACCTTCAACCCACCTATGACAGTTCGTGTATGCACAGCACTCCATCCATTTGCAATTCTAGCGAGAAAAGCATTCTGCTATACTTTGGAAAACTTGTCACAGAGAAAATCGAAAGAAAAGATAAACTTTCCCCTCTCGGTGCTTCCCCCGACCCAGGATATCCATTGAAATTCCATTCCCCCATTGTGAACCATAGTCGTCTGCGCAACTACCGCAAATTCACTCTAACACCCACCCACACCCACACACACATGGACATTAAACACACACCAATCAACCCCCTCCTCCCCTCTCTGGAAAATAACAAAACTCATCGTTGGTCCATTTCAGGGTTTCACCACTCCACTCCGCTCGGTAATGGAAAAATGGGGGAAAATCATTGCAAACAGATGAACTGCCAGAGCCAAAGGACGCGTCGCCGTCGGTCGTAGTCGCATTTCCAAAGAAAATGGAAATGGATTCTACCAGCAAGATTAGGAGAAGGGAAGTGTGTGCAGTGCACCCTCGAATAATCGATTTTCTTCAAGGGTGATGTTGACGCAGTGAAAGGCGGAGTTGCTTTTGGGGATTGGGAATTGGATGGCTTTGTTTACGTTTTTTGTGCTCGGATAGTGCGATGGAGAGGGTACGTTGGTTTGCTGTGATTCGAATTGGGACGTTATTTTGGAATTGTTTCTTGAAAGGCGAAAAATGGCAGTCGTAGCAGGCGAATATCTGGCAAACTGTCTTTGCTCAAGTTTGTTTGAACTGTGATTTTAAATTATTTTCACCGTGACTTCTGGCTGGTAAAATTCCAGCTACTTCCATTTGCCTGGATTCCAGCTGTAAACAAACCTAACGCAAACTGCACATTACGACGTCGTTGATTTACACCGATGGGACATTTCGTGCTCCTATCTATCGCACCCCGTAGGTCATTTTTCACTGCCACACGAGCTGACGGGCGGTGACCGACGCCGTTGGTTGTCCATAATTCAAACCGTCGCCACCAACATTACCGGATCGGGAGGCCCTGCTCCTTAAGCTTTCACCGAAATGCGGCAAATGGCCACGAATTTGGACGGCGGTTTGAACCGCAATAATTTTCCGAAGGAACGCGCATCAGGGATTAACATTTTCCGTCCCCGGATGCCGCACTTTTCCACAACTATTGCCACGCTGCCTCGGAATACGGTCCGTCGTTTTCCCTGTACGGGCCCTGCCAAGGCGAACCCGTCTCGGAGGCATTTCCATTTTAATTTATTTAAATCTTGTCGCTTGAGACGCTTTCGCTGGCTGGTGCTCTGCTTTCGCTTTTTCAGTTTTATTTTTAATTAAAGTTAATCCCTGCGATTTGATGTGTTTCGTCTCGTTTTTCGGGTTCGTGTCGGTTCGAATAGCCGGAGAGCACGCGTTCGTGATTTGAAATTATTTAAGACATGTTTTGCTTCGACTTTTCCCCGTATTTTGTTATTTTATTTTTTTCATCCAGAGAGGGCAATAAGCTTCTGGGGCAAAATGGGATTAAAAGTCAACTTTGAACTATCTATTAATGGACGAATGTTTTTTCTGGTCGTTTCAGGTTCTTCGGATCGGTTCGGAAAAGAAAAGGGAATCGATTCCCTAGTGGGTGTGCGCGAGGAGAAACATCCGCTGTCGGTAACAGCGTGATCCCCCTTTTGAGAACCCCGGTAATAGAAAACAGTCAAAACGATTTATCTCCGGCCGTACAAGGACATCTTCCCGGGCGGTGGCCATAACCAGTTGAGCTCGTTATATCCACAGTCCGTGATGGAACGTGGAGGCGGAGCGGGAACTGGAAGTGGAACCGGCACCGGGCTTGACTCGATGACCGACACCAGTGGACTGTGCCTGCAGGACCTGGTCGGAAATGGCGGAGGTGGTGGTGGTGGAACGGGTGGTGGTGGCGGAGGAGGTGGAGGAGGAAATACCAATGGGACCTCGGATCACCATCTGCACCACAACCACAACAGTCACAACCACCACGGGTCTCTGCACGATTCGGTTTCCGGCGGAGGAGTCAGTGTCAGTTCGGCACTGACCAGCCTGATGAGCCCGGGAATCAACAGCGGGCTGGGCCATCTGCACCACGGCACGCCGGATCTCAGTGCGCATCATCACCATCACCACCAGCATACGTCGTCGGTGCTGCACGAGCCGCTGGAGAAGTTGAAATGTAAGTAGTTTATAGTTAAAAATGTATTGTAATATCAACAGGACTGCTTGAGGGGTAAGATACATCTTTCATCGATGTTAAGAAGAATTTTTTTAATGCAAATTGAATTAGTCTAAAGGGAAAACTTAAACATTGGAATTGTTACATTGGTATCGTGCATCCAACATAATTAGGTATCAGGATAGTTTCAAAACTATAAAGATGTAATTTTGACAATTTTCTTGTGTTTAAAATCTTGAGATCCCTTTGTTGAGTTCCAAGAACTTCAACATAAACCCTTTGTCTAATTCTCGTAAAACTTTCCTCGGGATTGGATACAACCTTGAACTTGCCTCTTTAAAATTATTGGTTTTTGGATCCGCTATTGTTGTGTGTTACTTTATTTTTGAATTTTACTCAGCGTCCTATGAAATTTTCCTGAAAATTCTAATACGATCAAGTATGGAAAATTTCATTCACTCACATTATTCTTCGTGAAATTGTTCTTTGCTGTGATGAGCTTTCATTAATTCTCATATGGCTGCTACCTGCATTGTACACACATAGCCCCTAGTCGATCAGCGGCTATCAGAATCTCCTCCGAAATCAACATCGCTGTATCCTACCAATTCTCCAGTTATATCCTTTGTGTACTGCAATTTTTTCGTTACTTTAAGCTTGGGGTATCAGACGATACCCAGGAAACCAATAAGCAGTTCCAAAGCGTCTTTTCGGCAGCCTATCAAGCAATTAAGTCGCCCTGAATGCAACATAAATGCCACTTTTGGCCCAATATACGGCTGCATTGCTGCAATGCTGTTATAATGATTCATTCGTGGTATTTTGCATTTAAAGTGCTAATTACAGACTACAAGCATTTTTTAAAGTATAGCAACTTTACAGCAGATAGCATTCAAGATGCTGATATAATGCTAATATAATGCTTGTTGCATCTGAAATGCAGATTTAGGGTTGATTTACTGCATATGCTAATGCTTCTTGGTTACCTGGGTATGTATAACAGCTTCGCATTATGGTCTGCTTCGATGAGAACTTACCTATCGCATTTACGGCAAACATAATAAAGCGTTCATTATAGAAAAGCGACTAAATGTTCTGATTTTTCATGCGATTACCCTGCCACCTGGTGGTCGGTCAACCGGTAAGTAGTCAATATATACTTGTTGCCTATATACTGCGAAAATTTGACAGCTCCTACAGTTTGTTTATGGCATGTTGGTTCCGGCCGTCCGACCGTATTAAGTGACCGGGGATTCAACAGAAGCTCAAACGGAAGACGGAAGGCAAGGTGGCCACTTCTTTCCGTGAGTTGGGCTGGGACCCAGCAAACCAGTAATCGTATATGAATGTTCATTTCAAATTGTGTATATATCCAGACAAAATCGCAATCACATAACGATTATTTGGAGATTATAATGAATGGAATATAGATTACATATAATGTGAACGTACGATTTATATGCAATCCTTCCTGAAATTGTTTATGTGCCCTTGTAGTGTCCAAACAAAATCGTAAATCAGGCATTAACTTTGAAAGTTGTAAGCAATCGTATGTAAGTCTATTTATAATTGAATATCTCAACTGTACAAGCATTGCTATCACGAAATTTTAGATATTTTTTCGTAAACAACAGTCAAAAAATGAACACTTTTATTATAAAAAATAAATTAAAACGCATCCCGTGAAAGTTCTACTTACAGTAGGTTTCTTTAAAAATACAGAAAAACGGATTCCCTAGGAATTGAAAGATCAAGGAAACCATGATTCATATCAGCAACCTGATGAATTTCTGCAAGATTTATCAGCTACTCCTTCTGAAAATCCCAATTAATGCGGAAGAAACAAATCCAAGGAGAAATGTGTTCTCATGTGATTTGCCAGAATAAACCAATAGGACGAATGATTTCCCTAGGTGCCCACTTTCTGCGGTATAAATCACGGTGACGGTCACGGTGTTTCGTGCAGTGAGTCAAAAGTTATTCCAGATGGAAGCCGAGAGGAGAGAAAGAATTCTGCACACTCACGTTGATAATTCAACGTGGTCCGCAATAAAACTCGCAAAAATGTTGAAAATCGCCAAATCAACCGTGTATGATGTGCTCAAACGTTTCATGGTGCGAAAGAGCGTGGATCGAGTGTGTCAAGGGTCCCGTGAAGTTTTGTCCAGATTTGGCGAGTTGCCACTACAGCCGGGAAGTCGTCCAGTGGTACCGCGATAATAACGTAGATTTCATCGATAAAAACATAAATCCAGCCAACTGCCCGCAGTTCCGGCCCATCGAGAGATTTTGGGCAATAATGAAGCGGAAGCTTAAGAAAAGTGGAAAAACGGCTCGCGACGCGACTCAGATAACCAAAATGTGGAACAAATGTGCCAAGGAAGTTGACTCCGGAGGTGTGCAGCGTTTGATGGGAGGAATGAAGAAGAAAGTGCGAATTTTCATTAGAAACGAAGAGAAATGATTTGTATTGATATTTTTTTCCCTTTAAGTACAGTGAATTACCTTTGTTTTGAGGTATTAAACTTTTTAGTAAGTCAATCCGTTACCGAGATACAGATGATTTTATTATTCCGGATTCTAAACAGACATAGCTTTAAATATAAGAGGTTTTCATTTTTGAAAGACTTCACAAAATTATGATTTTTATGCAACAGGATCACTGTCATCAGCTATTCGGCTAGCCGAGGCTGAAAAGCTCAATAATAAAGATATCTAATCTAATCTAATCTAATCTCAGCTATTCGGCATTGGGTTTTTGAACACAACATCTGTTCTGGAATGTGGCGTGGTCAATAAAGAGTATATTATATCTACACGGCGGGACACTTTAACTCAATTTTGAATCGTTTTTGACTCACTTTCGTCAAAAGTTCGAGTCACTCATATTTGAGTAAATGTGGCTGGAATTGACAAGTCGACATATCTAAGACACCGACTTAAATCAGATCGATGTTCTAGTACCAAATTCGTACCAAATGAAGTTCGCTTGAAAATCTGTAGATCTCAGCATATTTTATTGGTTTGAGATTTCCCACCGTCGCATGCGCTCGTTAGAGAAATATCTTTAGAAAGGGTTAGAATTCATGATTTTTTTGAATTTCTTTGGAGTGGTGATGCTCAAAAATTACTCGCCTTTCAAACATTATGATCAATTCTTGCAATTGTGCAGTCTAATTTTTGTCCAGTTGAGGCGTACAAAATTTTCCTTCCGACCGCAAAAATGCTGTTTGTAGACTTCATATCTGAATTCAAGAAATTGTATGGATCAAAATTCGTAACAAGTAAAGTTCATAATTTCTGTAACGTAACAGAAGAAGTTGAGAAATTTGGCACTCTTATGTCTCTTTCCACGTATCCTTTTGAGAATTATTTACATTCATTTAAGAAGCTGATAAAAACAGGACCAAATCCACTTGTGCAAGTAATTAATTGAGTGATAGAAGCTGAAAGTAACGATAAGGCGTCAAATGAATCTATTTATTCCAAAAAGTCTACGATTAACGTTTGCATTTTAATGCAAACGTTAATCGTAGACTTTTTGGAATAAATAAATTTTTTAAAAAAATGGACGAAAATTGCCGATTTTTCATGGGTTTACTTTCACCCGCACTGACGAAAATACCCTTACCTTATCTTACCAATCAGACAAAAGCCGGTGTGGCCTCTGCTGTACACAGAAGTTGTTTCCATTGTAATCGGTCCATGGCTGTACCTCGCCAGCCTCGCTGAAACGGAGGGTCCGCAGGTCGCCTTCTACTTGATCGATCCACCTTGCTCGTCGCGCGCCTCTTCTTCTTGTACCTGTCGGTTCGTTTTCGAGAACCATTTTCACAGGGCTGTCCTCCGACATTCTTACGACATGCCCAGCCCATCGTAGTCGACCGATTTTTGCGATGTGTACGATGGGAGGTTCTCCCAGCAACTGGTGCAATTCGTGGTTCATTCGCCTCCTCCACGTTCCGTCTTCCATCTGCACTCCACCGTAGATCGTACGCAGCACCTTCCGTTCAAAGACTCCAAGGGCGCGTTGGTCCTCCACTAGCAATGTCCATGTTTCGTGGCCGTAGAGAACTACCGGTCTAATTAATGTCTTGTAGATGGTCAACTTTGTGGTTCGGCGAACTTTGTTCGATCTTAGCGTCCTTCGGAGTCCAAAGTAGGCACGGTTGCCAGCCATAATGTGCCTCTGTATTTCTCTGCTGGTGTCGTTATCGGCGGTCACCAATGAGCCCAGATACACGAATTCGTCGACTACCTCGAATTCATCACCGTCGATCTGAACTTGTGCTAACATTGTCGTCTCGTGAGCCTCTTCCCTTCATGTATTTTGTTTTCAACGCATTAATCACAAGCCCAATCCTACCAGCTTCAGCCTCAAGTCTGATGTACGTTTCCGCCATCGTCTCAAAGTTACGTGCTACGATATCAACGTCGTCGGCGAGGCCAAATAGTTGGACAGACTCCCTGAAGATCGTGCCACTCGTGTCTATCCCAGCTCTTCGAATCACACCCTCCAATGCAATGTTAAACAATAAACACGACAATCCATCACCTTGCCGTAACCCTCTCCGAGATTCGAAGGGACTCGAGAGCGTCCCTGATACTCGGACGACACAAATCACTCGATCCATCGTTGCTTTGATCAACCGCGTCAGTTTTTCCGGAAATCCATATTCGTGCATGATTTGCCATGGCTGGTCTCGATCGATTGTATCATACGCTGATTTGAAGTCGATGAAAAGATGATTTGTGGGCACGTTGTATTCGCGACATTTCTGCAGTACTTGCCGAATCGCGAAAATCTGGTCCGTAGTAGCGCGGACACCCATGAATCCCGCTTGGTATTGCCCCACGCACTCCTTTGCAATTGGTGACAGGCGGCGGCATAACATTTGGAAGAGCAACTTGTAGGCGGCGACGAAAATACCCATGCAGCATCAATCATAGTAACACGTGAGTCAGCAGACAAAAATATGACAGCTCTAGCAGTCGAACTCTAACGGTGATGACAAAAACAGTTAAGCATCTCCGTTCAGAAGTGTGTGCGTTCAAAGAACGCACTCCACCGCGTCGAAAACGGACATCGTGCGGAATTTTGTGACTGCGACGCCCGTTACTCCATCTACAATATCTTGGCACTATTAGACAACAATCTGAACTTCGAAAGAAAGCCCGGTTCTGGACGGCCGACGACCCTGAGCGACAAGAAGCTCCAAAGGATGCTGAAGAGGAAGACCGAGGGAAAAGTGGCTACATCGCTGCGTTCGCATGGCCGGGAGGTCGGTTTAACCGGCCAAACAGTGAAAAAGTACCTGGCGAACATGAAAATACATGTCAGGAAGCGGAAGTCGCGTCCACTGAATTCGGAGCTGCAGGCGCAGTGGCAGCGGCTGAATAAGATGGTCAACCCGATTTTCCCGGCGAATCGTGACGTGGCGGTGGTGATGGACGCCACGTCACCTATCTCACCCTGGATGGCAACAACTGGCAGGGCACTTCGTATTTTACTTCCCCCACGAAGGATGTGAGCTCCGAGGTGAAGTTCATTTCACACGCCAAGTCCCCAAGAAGGTGCTGCTGTGGCTGACAATCAGCGAGAAGGGGATGTCAAAGCCGCTCTCCTTTCGCTCTGGACTGCCGTGAACGGCATGTATGTATTTGCGTCATACATGATTTGAATTTTACACCGAGTATAATCTGCATCATTTTGTACTCAAAAACCTCGAATGCTGTACTATTTTTCTTTGCTGTTTATCCTTCTAGAAATTTATTCAGACCCTCAATAACTTATATAGACTTATATAGATTTTTGTTCACATTTGCAAAATACGACACCAAAGCAGGTTACGCAATACGCAATTTGCAGTTTCTATCCGTCATTTTGCCTAATTGAAACAAATCAGGTGCAGATTGAACGATTTCCTCAAAAATTTCAAAAATATCTATTGAACCAACTTATCGGGAAAAATGCGGGAATTTTTAAATTCAGATTGTAGGGCCACCCTGCAACTTGCTATCTACTCATATATAATCTAAAAGAGAAAACAGAAATGATTGTTTAATGTTCCTAATGAAATCATAATATCTAGACCAACATTTGAAAAGGGCGGTATTCCAAAATCACGAGACCGAGAAAACTGGAGGCAGAAATTGGAATTCGAAAAATCAAATCCTATTTTTCATAGAAAGCTCCAATAAACCATTTATTATGCTCACATATTGTATAATAATGCAGTGCTTAACTTATCACACAATATATGCCGAAATATTTTATATTGGGTTAAAAATTGATAAAACCCAAAATACGCCCTGTTTATTTTTAGAGTGTTTTACGCCTTAGGTTTTTAGCCTGTTAAACTGTCAGCACTGGAAACTCGCCGTTAAGTTATGACATTCTGGCATCTTGTTTGTTATTACGCCTACGCTCTTCAGTTACATTAATCAAGTGGCTAAGGCTGATAGACGGCGTTTATAATTGTCCGGCTGTCAACACAGAGAAGGAAAACATGGCTCTCCGTTACGAAATCTGAAAAAAGCGATCTGAACAAAGGTCATAAGACCGCCAAGCAGATCGTAAGATTAAGGGAATTCACCCGTCTTGCACCAAGGGTATCTAAACCAAGCACACCAAGTTCGTGTGCTTTCTGGTCCGTGAGGTTGACGTCCATGCTTCTTAAGAGAAGCGGGTCATGAAATTGCTAAGCCAGCTTTTGTGTGTGAAAGGAACTGTATTTTTCTGCTCGATTTGTATTAAAATTTTAAGGATTGCATCCAAAAAACGTGTGAAAAAAGAATCCGTAAATATAAAATAATCGCTTAACGATTGCATCAACAAGAAACTCAGGAGAATGCACATTCTTCTGCAACTCCTAAAAAATCCCTTCTCATACTTTTCATTCGATGGCTCCACCCTCCCAGTATTTGTACGGGAAGATTCGACAGACGGATGATAGGCGATACCTAATCAATCAACTGAACCTTTCTGGTCTCTCGGGTTCGGACAAGCATTTGTGACTGACAAATTGGATTCGGAAGCGTTTTGACCTGCATGTGAAAGAGTTGCGGGTATATGAGGGTTCTCAGTTTTTTTTTTTACTATATATATATTATATTTCATATGGACTAAAGCTGAACTCTGTGCCGTCGATAAAAGCAGCTGCATTCTTTGTCACTTCTAAAAAATATTACCGCGATAAATACACGCTTGCACACTGCAAACAGCTACTCAATTGATAAGTTCTCGGCACTTTCTGGCATTTTTTATTAGAATTTGTTTTCTTCAACGTGAAGCAAAATCATTTGATGGAATATCGATGAAACCTTATCCTTAGCAAGTAAAACAGGTTAAAACTATCGACGGCGTAACAACAATCAATCGAAACTAACAACATTATGTCCACGTCATAACTCCAATTTGTCATTTTAACGGGCGAAAATATGCGGCGAAATGACTTCTGCTTTATGATTAGGGTTTAATGGTGGTTTTCAAGTTAAGATAAAGAATAAAATAAATAAAAAATATATACTTCAAGCTCACGTCGAAATAAGTATATGATAATTAGAATGATGTTTGCCTGAAATATTAAGTTATTAGCCAGGATTTTTAGCTTACTGGAGAAAGCGGCGGAACAGCAAAATAACTAGAACAATGTGTGAGCCAGAAGAACGCCATAATTTATTTTTCTTGTTTAAGGAAGTGCATTATTGATTTTAATGTCATTGTCGAGGTAAATTAGTTGTACTGAAATTGTTCAATCAAAATATAATACAATATGATTTGTTTACATTTTGGCTCTTCTGCCCTTTTCAAATGTTAGTCTAGAAGTAGCCTTTGCCTTGCCAGTCGTTGCCTTTCAACGTGAGGTACGCCTCGTCGTCCATAACGACCACCACGTTCCGCATGACTGGGAAGATCTCTTTGACCAGAATCTTGAGCCGTTGTTTTTTTTTGTTTTTTTTTAAATTTTAATTTTTTATTTTGGAATACCGCTCTTTTCAAATGTAAGTCTAGACTTCACCTCCCCGGAAAAATAAATTAGTAGCCATGTGAAGTACATACATAGTGCACACGAAATTCCCAAAGAAGGCGTTGCTGAGGCTCACAATCAGTGATAAAGGGATGTCACGTCCCCTCTTATTTTTGTCGGGGCTGGCAGGGAACGTCGAGATCTATTGTACGAAGTGGCTCCCAGAAGCTGCCACCTTCATTAAAAAGTACCACAAGGATGACGACGTGGTGTTTTGGCCAGATCTAGCGTTGGCACACTACTCGAAACGGGCGCTGGTGGAAATAGAGCGGTTGGGCATTCCGGTGGGGCCTAAGCAATCCAAATAACAATTTTAGTTTTATTCCAGCCGTATAGCATTTCTGCCGGCTTTGTTGATAAAACTACTTCCAAAACTACCACACCTCCTCTATGCTTCTTTAAAGCCAAAATTTGTAAAAAGTGGCCCACTCTATAGATGGTTCTGAAAACAATTTAATAAAACCTTTATAAGACCATACAGATTTTGAAAATGTACTAGTGATAGATGCTACGACCACCTGAGAACCTTCATAAAACCTATTGGCTGTCATGAAAACCAGCATACGGCCGCATGGCCACAGCTGTCAAACTTCACTGTGATATCGTGGTTGATTTTTGTTGTTCTGCTTTGTTCGACTCTCTGCTCTTCGGATTCATTCAGCAGTAAATAAAAGCTAACACAAAAGTTCTAATGTTGGGAGAAATTTTGTTTGATGACAAAATATCCAAAACAAATTGAGTTTTTTTTTACAGAGTATCGTGCTCCAAATCATATACGCATTTTATTTTGTGATTAATATTGGCACGATAAGAGCCGGAAATTAATGCGCACTGGAAATTATGCGAGTTTTCAACAACAGAAACAAATATATTCGATAAATTAATAATGGATTTCCTGAAAATTTATGGAATTCAATAAGGTTATCTAAAAATAATGAAGAAATTGGTCTCCGATCTACAGTTCATTTGCATTGCATTTAAAATTTAGTGCATTTATTTTTCCACATGTCAATTATTTCTTATATTTCAATATGGCGATTGGAAAAAAAAATCACAATTCTGCCATAAAGCCAAGTTATCTTCGCAATAACTACTATAAAACTATTTGGTCATTTGGGGACTTTCCTCAATGCCAATTTGCCGTTTAATGCATTTACTGGAGGCAACATGGTTTTAAAATGCTTTTTCAACTGACCATAATCAGACAATATAAATGAGTCCAAAAACGGCATTTCATAACAGCATTTTATGAGTTCATAAAGTCGAAATAAAACTTTTGAGAGGGGTGAAAGGAATTTGAGAAAACGAGGTTTAAAGATCGTTTTAAATAAGCTGTTTAGGTTCACATAAACTTGACTAAAATATGAAACCTATTGGCAGCTCTTGGTGTCATAATAAAACCAAATTGATTTCTAGTGGCTTTGATAAAACCTTGATAAAACTTAATAAAGCAGGATGGTTTTGGCAATGTTTCTTG
Source organism: Aedes koreicus (assembly GCA_024533555.2). Lineage (NCBI taxonomy): Eukaryota > Metazoa > Arthropoda > Insecta > Diptera > Culicidae > Aedes > Aedes koreicus. The sequence goes on from JAHHFK020001389.1 coordinate 38,620, forward strand.
GGATGCCAACCCTCCCAACGTGCCCCAGCTCCGCCGAATCGAGAAGTTTCTTGGTCAATTTGATGAGGAGCGTATATTCAAATCATTTCGTAAGCGACCAAGTAACTGAAGAATATGCAAGCTTCTTTTTTACACCTATGGCCAAAGTTCCGGTTAACTGCCGCAAAGCGGCGCGGCAAAGCTAACGGAAAAACTCCTGGTGATTCATTTCATTAACGTCTCTTTAAACTGTACGTCTGCTGTAGACGTTTTAGTTCATTCGAAACGGCCACTGTTTTCTCCTGGGTTCCTCATTTCTTGCACATGAATTTGATTCCAGAATTTGAGTTAAATCAAGTCAACTTTCTCTATCTTCGAAAACTCGTACCTCCCAATCCCAGAGACAGCAGAAAATATCGATTACCACCCTTCTCCCACCTCAAATTCCCCTTCCCTGCAGTTTTCCAGCATCACCACAAAAACAACCAGTCCATGATTACATACACCCCGAAACAAAGAGGCTATTGTAGAGATTTTTCTTGCCAATCTTGCCGACCGAAGGATGTTATCCTAAGCACAGGATCTGCCGGGAGGGTGAATCCCATCCTAAGTACCACCATCATCAACAACAGAGCCAGCGAAAAAGACACAATACAAGGGCCATATGGGACCAATTTTCTGGTCAAATGAATTTTTACTCAGCTCTCATGTCGGTCGACTTTCCGACTCGATAGGCTTCGACGCATGAATGTGGGGTTGAAGATAAACTCCGAAGGGTTCGCCGCTCGGGCTGTGTATGTACTTTTAATATGTAATGATAATCACACTATCTTGCCGGAAGACTAACTGCTCCTATGGGTCTATTTAGGCTCTGTGTGACCAAGTGGTCGCCTAATGGGCGTTTAAATTTCAATTTAAATGAAGTCGCTTTAAAGCGGTGTTTCTCGGGGAAGAACTTCTCGCTAAAACATTCCCACGGCGCTTAGGTTTGGTGGCGACTCAAATTTGCCCAAAGCTTATCACCAAGCGAAGCTAATCTCTCGCTCTAGCTGGCCGAGATATGCTGGGTTGGGGTTGGGGCGGGGGAAGGAGGGATAGTATTTCTAGGATTAATCGCGAAACACGGCAAAAACACAGGAATGATTCAACGGGCACTCATCCGCACAAAGACTTTCGGTAAATAAAGAGCTTTTCGCGAAATCCTGGAGCCGTGTGGTCAAAAACCATAAAAAATCACGGATGGCAACTTCCCCGCATTCGTTCGCCGAGGCTGCCGATGTTAAATATTTGATCGTGCTCGTTTTTTTTGTTTATCAATTTTATCTCCCTCACTTTGCCGCTTGGAGCATTGTTGTTTTCGGATCATTCATTTGTTAAATATAGGTCTGGCCGAATTCGTTGCTCTTCGCAATGGTTCCTCATTAAGCTGAGCCCCGGGATTTATGGCTCGTGAGATTCTTCTCCATTGTAGACGGTGTTTGCTTTTCTGTGTTGGAGCCGGTTGATTTAAATTTTGCACGTTGTTATCATTTGAGAAGTGATGCTTTGTATGAGAGCTACCGCAGACGCTTTTGGAATATTTGAGTGAGTGACCATTCCCAACCCTCAATCCCATCCAGCAGCGCACTTGCTACCATAATCCAATAATAATTAACCGATCCCGGCCCGATGATGCGATGATGTAATCGCATTGTGTTATCACAATTAAACAAATTACACCGACATAATAGCGCTCAATTAGATCACGATTTCGTTCGGTTCGGCACCCTCCAACCAAGATTTTCCGACAGCGGTGTAGAATTACACAAAAGCGACACCCCTCTATTCCTTTCCATGCTGCATCATTGTCCTACACTCATTCCCAAAAAGGGAAACGAGGGATTAAAAAACGTCACGTAAAATGCTACATCTCATCGCAAGAAGGGGATGAGAAGAGGGAAAACAAATTGCTCAATTTTTCGTCAACGACCCTCGCGGCTGGCAGATCGATTTCCTCCTTCCCGAGGAAAGCCGAAGAAAAGCAGAAATTTGTTTATTTATGATTATCTTCGAGGAAATACACACATTTTTACATTCCAGACAGAATGTCTCTTCTGTGCGAAGCCAAAGTCATTCGAGGGGTGATCAATTAGCCGTGAAGAAAAGTGAGAGGATCTTGAGCTAGCGGCCCGACGGCACTTCACTTCACTTCACTTGTGCTGTGAGATGAGTCGAGAATGAGTGTGGCCCACACAATGACAAACAATCGGTGCAGATTGAGCGTGACCAAGCGAGGCACTCAACCTCCGAGCCAGCTAGCGGAGATTGGTGGTGATGATCGGGATGCTAAGCGGCAACAAATGAGAGCGATCCTGCGTTGCAACTCAGTGAAAAGCAACAGCTGGTGTATGCAAAATATATTACCTTTTATGACAGGTTTATTGAGATAAATTGTGGTGAGGCGCTTTAAGGATTCTTGGTTTTGGTTCGGTTGAAGGGCTGAGTTTCGTGGATGCGCGTGATGATCTGATTTTTGAGACCATGGAAACAAGGGCCATTGGTGTTGTGCTTTTTAAATAAATAACAAATTTCACTGCATGTAAAATTAGGTATTGGCAACTAAATGGTCGTTATCACCTGCGCACTTAAAATTTATCATTTTTACACTAGCCGTAGTTTAAATTTGATTTACGTTTAGGTAAGTCAACATAGATATCATGTAAAATCAAGTCACATCGCCGAATCAGACAAAACTCGACAAATCGTGTGTTCACTTCAATTGATTTTCTCGTCTCTTTTGACTGATTATTCCATCCTAAAAGCCACTCGCATGTGTCGGTTTGAGGGCAATAAAATTTACATGACATCCTGGTAGTGTGTAAAAAAAGCAAAAACTTCAGCCCAATGGGGTTGTGCGCAAAGGTGACGTAGGACTACGCAGCAATCTGATTCCCATACACTTTCCAGAGCCGTCAGGGCCTTCCGCCAATTGATTTAAGTCAGTCGGGAAGTTACGCTTTCAATCCGCTCGGAAATTTCATAGATGAAACTGTTCATAATGAGCGTTTCCAGCCGAAATGACCTACCGACCAACTTCGAGTGACCAAATTTTCATTGAAAATTTGTACAATCGTTTAACCTACGAAAGTAAGTTTTTTCTACTGATGCAAAAAAATTTTGGACCCAAGAGTCAGTTTTAAAAAGGGCGTAAGCGTTTTAAAAAGCACTTCAATTAATAATTTGTAACTCGAAAACCTTTGGTTGTACAAACAAACTGTCTTAAAACAAGTTTTGGCAATATGAGTGAAAATTGTAAAAAAATATACACTGAAAAAAAATTGAAAATTAACATTAAACATTAAATATCTCAAAAAACAATTCTTTGATTTTCTTATTTTTTGACTGTAAGAAATTGAAGTAATTAAAAAAAATCCAAGCGAAGGTTTCAGGATGGAGAAATGTCAGAGAAAAAAGTTTCTTAAACATCAACTTTTGGTATATGTCTCAAAATTTTGATTTTTGCGGGAATAAACGTATTTTGTTGATATGATCTGATTTCTGAAATATTTTTATGTTTTTCAGCTCCTGATGATGATCTTCATAAGAGCATCCGTTCTCGAGATATTTCCGATTGAATTTGATCATATTCGAATAATATTCGAAAATACGACCTTTTCATAAATGATTCGCGTTTCTCAAGTAACCACAAAACATTTTTTTAAATGTTTGTTAAGTTTCCTACAACTCTCTTTTGAACAGCAAGACGATTGGATGAACGGTTCAAAAGATATGGGGTAAACTGGTTCAAACAGTATTTTTAAAATTTTCGTTTAACATTTGCCAATTTTGCTTCTTATTGTATACTTTATACATTGTGCGTAAAAACTTGAAGCTCTAACATCAGTTTTGGAGAAAATTTCAGGGTGGAGAGATCTGAAGTGAGTACCGTGTCTCAAAGGTCACTTTTGAAAGCATTTTTAAAATCTCAATTATTTGCCAAAATAAACGTGTTTCGATGTTGGAGTAGATTTCCAGCAGAAAATACGGCTTTTTCATAAATTATTCACGGTTCTCCAGCATCACAAAAATACCTTTTTCGAAATATGCGTTTATTTTCCCTCAACTTACTCTTAGCCAGCAAAACGATTCTATAAACAACATAAGAAATAGGGCAAAATGATTGAAAAAGCTTTTCTAATTTTTTAGTTTACTTGTATTTCCAATTTATTATGCGCATACTAAAGTACATCAACATAAGATTAGGGCGTATCTGCTTTTGTAAATAATGGCTTTCGTAGTCATTTTCTCTTGAACAAAAGGTCACAAATACATATCAAGTACTCTCTAAGGATATATTTCATTTGAAGGAATTGTATTCAATTTCCGATAAATTCTCAGACAATCAAATGTTGGCGCTGATATATTGTTTCTACATTTAGATTAGTTCAGAGAAGTTCCCTTTCATTTTACATGTTTATATATACTATGAAGGATTGATGCTACATAATTTGAAAACAATTTTGCCTCTATCTGATGATCTGCATGCGGAACAAAAGAGTGATATTTTTGTGTACCAGTAATCATTTTAGTTTGCTGAAAGATATTGCTCCATTTTGTAACTCCCTGTTCATAGTCTTCATAAGATACATAACAAAATGACATTTTCGTTAAGCAATCATTATTTTTCTGATTGGCCCAGTCATATAATTCTTTTGCATTTGTTATTTGTTTAAACCGTCGGTAATATTCAAATATTTTCTCCGAGGATAGTGAACCTGCTTCAGTTTTGATGATGATACCGGTGAAACGTTGATTCCAGCTATGCCTTTGTTAAACAACTCGATATTATGCGCTCTGGAAAATGCCTGTTGCCAGCTTCTGAAAAGATGATGTGATGGATGTAGCCGAAGGTATTTCCGGGGGCGACCCCGGCGTAGTGGTTAACATCCATACCTCTAACGCCAAAGTCACGAGTTCGAATCTCACCCCCGGACAAGTTACGAAAATGCCCAAAAGCGGTGTTTGAGTGACAACGACGGGAGATGAACCAGCCCGAGGCTGAAAATCTCGATAATCAAGAAACAAAAAAAAAAAAAAAAAGGTATTTCCTCTATAGCGTACCTTGATGTAGATGGTCGAAGCTCCGGAACGGGATTGTGTAGTTGCTCATCGATATCATACTCAGTTTCTGCGTGTTTTATTTTGTTTAAATGTAATCGACACGCATCACAGATTGATAAAGACGTATCCAACGGAATTCGACAATTCATTAATATTTGCCCTTGAATAATGTTTTCGTTTAATTTACGAAGCATTACCGAGCACCGTGTTTTAGGAAAGGGTTTGCAACGCCTCACCTTGTTGAATTCCATTTTGAAATTATTATTAAACACTCAAAGCAAATTTGTTGCTGATGCTTTCCGAGAAGTGGAACGAATTTATATACCAAGTACATGTAGTTTTAGATTTATAGTTATACTATCGGCAATACCCAGCAGCGGGCTACTCAACGGACGAGTTTTTCAAGCTACTGAGAACCTTTGATGCTACCTAAAATTCAGACAAGCGGTAAGTTGGTCCAACATTTGAACAAAACAGATTATAAACCGTAGAGGACCCATAGCGCTGACGTAGTTGGCAAAATATCTTTTCCTGGTTTTAGTAGGCCAAGGACATAACTTTCTACGTGAAAAGTGTGCGATTTGACAGTTAAAGGGTGTCCACGATGAAATTGCCACACTATGAAATTGCTCTAACTTTTTAACCGTTGGGTAGAATTTATTGAAAATTTGGGTGGATTTAGTTCATAGTGCATTATTTACATCCTGCAAGTTTTAAAGTCCTGTGATCAAAACTCGCGGAAATGGAGTCGAAAGAACAGCTCGTGCGTGATAAAATCTTGCGCATTCATCACGAGAACAAGGATCTCTCGCATCGTTCCATCGCTAAAACGTTGGGAATCGCGAATTCCACGGTGTCGCGAGTGATTAAGCGGTTCGAGGAACGGTTGACCTCCGATCGGAAGCCCAGAAGTGAAGGAAAAAGTATTCCGTACAACACCAAAAATCACAACCGCGTAGTTGGGGCCTTCAACCGAAATCCGAACGCCTCCGTTCGGGATGTGGCTAAGAAGCTGCACCTAAGCCGAAGTTTTGTCCAGAAGGCCAAAACTAAGGCTGGGCGTCGAACGTTCAAGGTACAAAAGGCCCCTAATCGCGACGAGAAGCAGAACAAGTCCGCTAAAACCCGTGCCAGGAAGTTGTACCTCAACATGCTGACGAAAGTTGAATGCTGCATCATGGACGACGAAACATATGTGAAGGCCGACTTCTAACAGATCCCCGGCAACCTGTTTTTCACGGCCAAGGATAAGTTCAGCGTTCCGGAGCATGTTCGCACTCAGAAGATGTCCAAATTTGCGAAGAAATTCCTGGTTTGGCAAGCCATCTGCACGTGCGGGAAGCGGAGTGCACCTTTCGTGACCCAGGACACGATGAACGGACAGGTGTACATAAAAGAGTGCCTCCAGAAGCGGCTGCTTCCTCTCCTGAAGGCCTACAACGTCCCAACAATCTTCTGGCCGGATTTGGCCTCATGCCACTACTCCAAAGACGTGCTGAAGTGGTATGCGGACAATAAGGTCAATTTCGTGCCGAAAATGTTCAACCCTCCCAACACTCCGGAGCTCCGCCCCATCGAGCAGTACTGGGCGATTATGAAGCAGCACCTTCTTAAACGACCTAAGGTAGTGAAGACAGTCGAGGAACTGAAGAAAGTATGGGTTTACATGCAAAAAACGGTTGATTCACAGGTTGTGCAGAATCTTATGGCCGGGGTTAAGGCCAAGGTGCGGGCATTTGCGTGGACTGTAAATAAAATACGAGTAAAATAGTAAAATGAAGTTCAATAGTTATTTCTCAATCCCTGAAAATTTGATGGCAATCAGATGAAAACTCGAATTTTGCGAATCAATTTTGTGTGTGGCAATTTCATCGTGGACACCCTTTATGTACCCTGCATGTTCGCATGTGAGAACAAGACGAACAGTAGCGCTATGCATCCTCTATAGTTTATAATCTGTTTTATTTGAACCGCTCATTCAATATTCTTGCAGTTTAAGGAAAAGTAGCGTAAAAATTTTCATACATTTCGACCAACTCTTGTTGGTGGAGAATCTGGAGAAACTTATGAAAAGGTCGTATTTCCGAAAATTATTCGAGTATGGTAAAATTAAATCGCGAATATCTCGAGAACGGATGCTTCTACGAAGATTATCATTGAAAACTGAAAATTTAATATTTCGAAAATCAGATCATATTAAAATACGTTTATTCTCGCAAGTATTAAAGTTTTGAGAAATACATCAAAAATTTATGTTCTAAAAACTTTTCTCTCTGACATTTCTTCATCCTGCAGTTTTCGCGCAAATTTGCGTTATAAGTTCTTACAGTCAAAAAATAAAAAAAAAACCAAAAAAAAAAATGTATCTTAATTTTTATGTTAATTGTCGATTTTTTTCAGTGTATATTTTTTTCACAACCTTCACACATAGGATCACAACTTGTTCTTAGATAGTTTTTTTGTGCAACCAAAGTTTTTCGAGCTACAAATTATTAATTGAAGTGCTATTCAAAATGCTTACGCCCTTTTTAAATTTGACTCTTGGGTCACAAAAATCTATATTAGCGCGGAAAAAGCTCAGACTCCTAAGCCAAACGCCTATGCAAAGTTTCATTCAAATAAAAAAAAAATCGAAAATAATTTTTCACATTTCCAGGTCATTTCGGCTGGAAACGCTCTAATGCTTAACGCGTAGAAGATAGTTATGGATCTATTGGTTCGTTGGTTGTTCAACGCGCTTTGCCATTTACTCCGGGACGCGGCGTTTACAGCAATACCACGTTCAGTCGAGTAATGGAAATTTCAAACAGCACAAGAGAAAAATTCAAACAAACTCTTTAATTGATAAATTGATTTGGTCGTCCTGAAAAGGACGGATTTAGTTGACGGGGGAGAAACCTGGTTCGCGATTGAACTTGGGCTTTCTTCTGGGTATTCTTGGTTCAGTCCCTCGTTGTTGTGGGTGGCCATCTGCAGGTGACGTGGGATAATTCTTGTCTCGTTGATGTCACGGGCGGCATTTCCCGCCAACTCGTAGGCTTCAGCAGCCGTGTTTCTCGCAGCGAGGTTAACGGAAGCATCAGCAACAACAGCCAACTTCACCACCACCCACCTCTCTCTGGGCAACGACTGCTCGCCAATGCTGCTACTGACTACGATCCAACTGCAGATCTTACACAGCTCCACGACCGCCGAAAAACTAAATCAAAAAGCAAAGGGGTACCTCTTATATAACACTCATGGCTGCCTAGGAAACGTCCGTTACTTAAATTTGAAGTCTGTGCTAGGAAAGTACTGTGTTCTTGGTAAATTTACTCTAAAAAACCGACATTATAAGGCAACACCTCATATTTGTGTTAATTTTATTAGTTGAATGTTAAAAATCAATAGATTTAAATATTGGAATCAAAGCGCAGAAAATTTCTTAACCTAATGCTGCAAACATTTTGGAAATCGGTCGTGTAATTACTTAGTAATTAACGTTCAAAACCTGACCGTCTTTCGTGACGCTACAAATTCTCGCAATTTGAATGTGTACCCTAGTATCGAAAACACAGACGTAGTCCTACGTTAAAAATGGTTTCAAGATGCGTGAAGAGAAGTTAGAGAGAGTTAGAGAGAAGTTGGACTAAGATTACTGATATCCACCTCACACAATTCAATTTTTTCCATCTACTTCAATGACATTGGCAGGAGAAAATCAAAGCAAGCGGTTCCGAATGAACCAAAGCAGTTTTTCGATAGTGAATAGAGAGTGAGTTGTTTATTTACTCCCTTCATCCTAGATTGACCAGTATCATTTTTTGCGAACCAATGTGATTGAATAATAAATAGATACGAAGCGAGTGAGGCGATGGGAACTTTGCGATGCCATCCTTGCAATCCTATAGCGAGTTTCCTTATTGTCATCAGGAGATTAATTACTATCCTAATGGTGCACAGTTAAAATTATTTTGTAATTTTCTATCTATTTTCATGTACATAGAAGGAACATGCAAATAACTTCAAAATCACACGAGGATTCAACTTTACACGACTTGGAAATTACATCTTGTAATAATTGCAGGGCTGGTAGCAGGTCACTTTTTAGTGAATTGGTCACTACTTTGAGTCTAGTCTCTAAAAATTCACTATTTGCATCCAAAAGGGCTCAAAAGCCGCGTTTTTTGGAAAATAATCACTAAAGTCTCTTTTTTCGCCCCGCCTTTTGTAAAATTTTATAAAAAAATCTCTTTACTCTTTTCTAAAATAATCAAAAAAATAAAATATTCCCGGGTAGTAGAGAATTGCACATGAATGAAATTTTTTCCCATTTATACAAAATATCTGAATGGCAAAATTTGACATTAGTTTGTTTGAGATAAGAGTTAAAACAACAAAAATAATAACTGAAATAGTTCGAGGAAATTTCTAAGAAATAACAAATTTTGCCATTATAAGAACAAACTAAGAACAAAATATTTACAAAAGAAGAATTGCATAATGAGTTATTAGTGAGGTGTTTATAACACAATAATGACACAATGAGTTGTTCTCAAAAAGATCTCAATAATGGTAAATTTAATTGTTAACGCTAAGTAGTAAAATAATGGTAATTTTAGTTTTTAAATAGGAATAACTGGTGAATAGTAAGTCTTTTCCTCATTTTATTCAGTTTTAATCAAATAACTATTCAAATTCAAATAAAACCATTTTATGTTTACATTAACTTCAATCCACATTTTCTTTAAAGGAAATTAGTTAAAAACATAAAATAATGAATAAACAAAAATATCTGTTCGTCGGCGGTCATTAATCAATAAAAATGTTCACTGCTGCCTCGGTATTGCACCACGGATTACCGGATCGTTGGCCATTACATTGTCAATATGTTTATTGACCCTCTTCGATTTAGTAACAGCCACACTAGCTGGATCCAGGAGAATCTGACGTCTTTCGTAAAGGCGATCTGAAAATGTTTAAAAAATAATGAATATAATGTTAGAATTTTAAAAATAATAACTTTATTTACCTTTTATGTAGGCCACTTTTCCCGGATCCAGCTTGTGCGTCTCCTGAATAAGGTGGTTCTCCATCGTCTGCGTCTTTATTTCGTACTTTCGGATTATTGGAGGGTCTGTCGGTGGCTGTTGCCTTACCAACGCCTGTTAGGAATAAGCGGAAAAGCTGCTCTTTGACAAAAAGGTAATCGCTGTCTCCGGAATTTTGCGATACGCTCAAGAGCCACTCGGCTTTCGGATACCCTGCACGCTCGGTAAAGCTTCTGTGTCCCTGTTCATCACTAAGGACTCCTGAAGGTGCATATTCAATGTTCGCAGCCTTGTGTTCTCTTCCTTGAGTTTGTTAATTTTAGCATCCCGATCGTCAATACGGTTCCACAACTTCTTGATTACTTGATCCGAGTTGTGGCTTAGTGTGTCTCCCGAAAACCTTCGAACAGTGTTTTTACGCTGGTGTTGGGACAGGTTTCATATGGTTTCGAAACGTCCATAGTGCCACGGGATGTTGATGGAATGGTATTGTGTTTCGAATATGGTCCTGCAGCACTGGTGAGAGTCGGAACGTCAAGGTGGTTCGATGAATCTTCAGACGTGGAAGGACCAGCATCGTCACGTTTTTCCGAAGGCGATCCAAAAGAATTCTTCTTCTTCGACGGAACGTCATACCGGAACCTGATGAAACGTTTCATTTTAGGTTCTCCGTTCTCGTTCGGCAGAAACTCCTGTGCCTCCAATAAAGACTGATCGTTGTTCAGCTTAACTGGAACGTTGGACCGGTGGCCGACATTTTTCTTTTCAGGTTCTCCCTCCGCTTTCGAAATAACCTTCTGTGCCTGCAATGGAATTGAGGTTAGAAAAAATTCACAATACAAAATTGTAGTTCATACCATTTTGCCAAGATTCACCATATTTTCGGCATTCGCTTTCTTCGCTGCTAGTTTTTCATTTAAATTTTTACGCGGCGACCCATTTTTGTTGATTTTTCAACTAAAACCAAACTTTTATCACACTCGGCCGAGCACTTGACAATGAAAGGATCCAAAAGATATCGTTGTTGTCAGTGATAGATGATATACACTGAAAAAAATTAAAACGTCAAATCCATATGTTTTAAAAATGCAGTTGCATTAATTGGAAAACGTACAAATTTCTGGTGGAAACTCAAAAAGTTTGATAAAAACCGTTCCTCGAAAAAAAAAATTTGATCGTTCTTGGCAACAGCATTTTTCTACGGTCTTTAATTAGAAAAGCTCATATTTAGGTGTAATACGGTGCAGAAAAGAACAACGTCAAAGGAAATTTTCATTTTCTTACCAAAGTAATTTTGTCAGCTGCTCAAATATGGAGGAACTGTCATGTTTACTTATACGTAATACGGAGCAATAAAGTAGTGTAGAAAAGGATAGGACAAGAAACGGTCAAGGAGTGCTATATATAAATATGCACATAAAACTTACTGATGAAACAATTTATTATATATCAAAGTGTAAGATTCGCATTCAAGTTGATTGATGTCTGTTTGTTAATTGACTTTAAATATGACGAGAAAGTAATACAATTTATTTATTTTTTAATTTACATGCTTTGCAGAATAGTTAGTTCTATAGTTTAAAACATCTTTCCTTGCATATCAATTATTTCATTTAAATTTATAAATAGCGCAAAAAAACACACCAAATAACTTTATGAAACCCAAATTAGTTATGATGGAAAATTTACCATTCAGTTGTTATTTAATAATTTTTCAATTTATGTATAACATATCTGAATAACAACAAAACTAGCAATGATAACATATTTCGTTGTTACATTGCAATTAAGTGTTATTCCTGAATAAGTCAAAAATGTCAAATTCAGATGAGATGGCAAGATATGTTATTATTATGTTATTGGTTTGCCATTCACCTCTACCCGGGTGGCCACCCCATATAAAAGTCGAGAAATATACACCAAAAATAGAGGACTGGGAAACGCTGTGCGAATTGTGAAAGGGAGCGGGGGGGGGGCACAGCACTCTATTGGTGGGAGGGCGCGGGGAAAAAAAAAAAAGGGTGGGTCAAGCAATTAAGTCGCCTCAAATGCAACATAAATGCTGCTTTTGGCCCAATATGCGGCTGCTGTACTGCATTGCTATGATAATGCTTCATTAATGCTATTTGCTACCTGCGGAAAAGGTGTAAATTGGGAATGAAGCTATGGCAGAGCTGGTCAAATTAAAGAAGATCGACAAACTTCACTTTTTCAACAATGCAAATAAGCATTACGTTGATGCTAGTAAGCACGTTATCAAAAACTACAAGGTACAGCCCCATTGGGTTGTTCGAAATGATGACGTAGGACTACGATACTAAATGTAAGCCATTTAGATGGTACAATGCAATGTTCTTTAAATGAACCCTTTCAGGTCTAATTTATGCAAGCAATGTGGTGTATTCTGATTGAAATGGTGCTCAATAACATAGAAATGAATAAAACAAGTAGGAAATATATTTTCCTGTTCCTGGAGAACAGAACTTAAGATCTACAGTTGTAACACTAGCTTTATCCGCTATACTATATTTTGATATGTATTCAAACATATTCAATGAATGTCCTGGAAGATTATCTTGGGATATTCTATGCCAAACAAACTAACTTAACTTTGTATAGTCCATAAAGCTATTGTTACAATTGTAGGCCTTAAGTTTTGAAGGACAGTTTGTATGACCTTAAACTAACAAGGTTATCCTATGATGTCTATGGACGTTTCAGAATTTTCATTGAATATGTTTGAATATTTATCTTTGCTTTGTATAGCCCAAAAGGCTACGGTTACTACTGTTTATCTTAAGTTCTGAGCTCAAGGTCAGTTTTTATGAACATCCCGAGATAATCTGATAATGATTGGTGAGCTTATAGAAGCTTCACTGAATGTGTTTGAATGCATATTGTCACCTTTCATTGATTATAAAGCTAACTTTTCGACCATAGATCCTAAATTTTGAACTCAAGGGCAGTTTTGGTTACCTAGAACATCCCAAGATGTCTCATTATATCGGTTGACCTTCCAAAACACTCACTTGATTTGGTCAAATACATACTGTTACTTTGTTTAATCCAAAAAGTGATAGATTTTAAGCTACAATTCAAAACATGAAATCTACAGCTGCAGATTTTAGGTTTTGATTTCCAGGAAAGTTTTGATAACCTAGAACATCCAAAGATTATCTCATAATGTCTGTTGTTCATCCACAATATTCAATGAATATGTCAGATTTGCATAGCCTATAAAGCTTTTGTTACAATTGTAGGACTTAAAGGGCGAACACGAAATTATTGCGACACCGAAAATGTCATGCCAATTTTCTTATAATGTTTAGAATCAAACCAAAATTTTAGGGTAGTTTTAGACATATATTTACTTCAAAAATCAAAAGAAAAGTTAATCGATGGAGCCTTGAGTGTAAAATTGAACGCATTTTTGCTTGATGCGCTCCATCAAAGTCTTTACAGTGTCATCCGGTACCAGTTTCTCAGTTTTTTTTTCCATTTTCTTAACATGTCCTTCTCGTCTTTGACTGTCTTCTTGCTCATCCGAAGTTCCCGCTTCATCATTGCCCAGTACTGCTCCACCGGGCGCAGCTCCGGACAGTTTGGCGGATTCATGTCCTTTGGAACAAAATGGACAGAATTGGCCTCATACCACTCCAGGACACTTTTTAGAATAGTGGCATGATGCCAAATCTGACCAAAATAGCGGAGCTTCGTCGTGCTGCTGCAAGAACGGCAAAAGGCGCTTCTCGAGGCACTCAGATTTGTAGATCTCGCCATTTACTGTGCCCTTTGTCACGAAAGGCTCACTCCTCAGTCCGCAAGAGCAGATGGCCTGCCAAATGAGATATTTGGAGGCGAACTTCGACATTTTCTTCTTCTTAAATTTGTCGTCCGCATAGAACTTGCTCTTGCCGGTGAAAAACTCCAACCCCGGAATTTGCTTAGAATCGGCTTTTATATACGTTTCGTCGTCCATCACACAGCAGCCATATTTTGTCAGCATCTTCTCGTAGAGCTTCCGTGCCCGAGTTTTAGCCGTCGATTGTTGCCGCTCATCGCGGTTTGGGAAGTACTGTACCTTGTATGTATGTAGTCCAGCTCTCTTCTTTGCATTCTGGACGTAGCTCTGCGACATGCCGATCTTTTTAGCCAAATCACGGCTTGAGACGTTGGGATTTGCTTTAATCATCCGCTTCACCTTTCCCTCCGTCTTTTTGTTCTCCGGTCCCGGTTTTCTTCCAGCTCCTTTGCCGTGGTCCAACGTCAACCGCTCCTGGAACCGCTTCAACACTCTGGAGACGGTTGAATGGTGAATGTTCAACATTTTTCCCAACTGCCAGTGCGACAGGTCAGGAAATTCCAGGTGTTTGGAAAGAATTTGTTCTCTCGACTCGCGTTGGTTCACCTCCATTTTCGTTGAATCGAAAAACACGACTTCGAGTTTGACAGCATGTAAACAATACACATCAATGAGAAAGTGTGCAAAATTTGGTTGATTTTTACCCAATGGTAAAAAAGTTATGCCCTGTTGAATGTGTCGCAATAATTTCGTGTTCGCCCTTTATGTTATGATCTCAAGGATAGTTTGGATGACCAAGAACATATCATAATGATTTATAATGTTTCTGACTTTAAGAATTTTAATTGAATATGTATGAATATATATTGTCACTTTTTATTGCCTAAAATTTACTATTACAACTGTCAATCTTAAGTTCTGAACGCCAAGACAGTTTGGATGACCTGCACACTACCAAAATGTCATGTAAATTTCTGTCCACTAAGACCGACACATGCAAGCGTCCTTTAGCACATAAGGATGAGCTGAAAAAAAATGAGAAAATAAATGCAATCTAACACATCTTTTGTAAAAATGCGTATGTGTCAGTTTCAGGAGACATAATTTTACACGAAATCTTTCTTTACGTTCCTCGACTTTTTACAAACATGAATTACATCTCGTGTAAAATTCATAACATCTAAGTGTGTGGACTATCCCAAGATTATCTTCTGGTGTATTTTTACGTTCGAAAATATTCACTGAATAAACTTGAATACGTGACGTAACTTTGTATAGCCCAAAAAACTACTGCTACTACCGTAGATTTCAAGTTCTAAACTCCAGGACGGTTTGGATTATCTAGAGGATCACAAAGTTATAAAAAAAATACTGTTGACCTTCCAAAAGACTCATTGAATATGTTTGAATACATATAGTTACGCATAGCTCAAAAAACTACTGTTACAACTGTTGATCTTATATTTTGAACTTAAGGACAGTCTGGAGTACCTAGAGTATCCCAAGATTGTCGCATTATGTATGTTGGCCTTCCACATTATTCAATCAATATCATTAAATACACATTGTCCCTTCGCACACTCCTAACGCCTTCTGTTTCTTATGTTTTAGAATATTCACTGAATATGGTTGAATACGTAGCACCATAAATATGGTTGAAAACGCCCCATAAAACGAACTTCAGCTTCTGGGGGTTACTAGTGGTTGGATCAATTAAATGCTTGCCTGTTTTGATTAAAACCTGAAGATTATAACCCTTTTTATAATTGATCGCCTCCTGAAGGGTATATTACAACCTTATTTGAACAGTAGTTCTTCGTCAAAAGTTCATACAAAGCCACGAGGCTGTCATTTCCAGTTTTTATTTAATGGAATAATAAATCCGTCGTTTGATTTTTATTTACCTACAACCCATGCGGGCCACACACGAGAGAGAAACTTTACACACACCAAAATTTGTTTGTTTGTAAATATGAAATAAAAAAGTTCGACAAAATAACTGATTTTTATAGGGACACCCTAAGCTACGTAGGAAAAAAAATGCTCTAATTCGGTCATTTCAAAAGGTACAGAAAAAATAAAACCATCAAAGTTGCTTGAAATTCTACAACTTTTCCGAATAATGTATGCCTTTATTTCTGCAAATCAAAAAGTTAGATTTTTGATTTCTCTGAAAATAAGGACCACTCTAGTTTCCATTCATACCAAAAGAAGCACCTTGTTATTAGAAACAACTTTGTAGCAGACAATTGTGCTCTAAAGCTTTAAACTTAGGCTGAAAATATATCTTTCCAGCTAAATTTGGATTCTGGACCACTGTGCATTGTAGCAGTTATTGTAGAATGTAATGTTTATTGAGACATCGACAATAGAATAAGGGTTGTTATGCATCATAACTATAGAAAAAATCATTTTTCTCCGAACAAATTTGAGTCAACATTGCATTGTTTCACAATTGTTGAAAATTTTTGCATATGCGGTGAAAAGTTGATCTATTGACAATATGCATTTTTCATTAATCCGATACATGAACTAAGAGATTCATGGTCGGCAATAGATTTAAATGTTATTTTATATCATTGTATTTTAGTTGTATGGTTATTTTTATTCGGGTATTTGTTCCCAGGAAAATTAAACACATGCCCAGCAACATCACCATTTCGTTTGAAAATTGGACTTTGGCCTTATTTCATTGTCCGTCACTGTATATTGTTGAAAAGCCATCCAGAACTTTAGGATCAATGTTTCGCATCGATAAGGACTTTACCGACGTATATTACCTGAAGTCACTATACTGTTCACTCGTTCGTTCAAATCATGAATACTGTTCTGTAGTTTGGCATCCGTATTGCCAGAGTAAGTATGCCAACTCATTCACTATGTACCACCGGCAAAACCGGTTCCCGTCGGTAAATTGAAGTTTCCCTTACCTAGCCTTTGTCTTCTTATTCAGTGTATTTAAAAAAAAAACTGCTAATAAAATTCCCAATACCATCAACGCATGTGCTAATCGTTAATGGTGATCTATCGAATAAGTCTAAGATTACGAAAATCTTTCGTCTAATCGCATTAATGGCTTACGCTAATCCAAACTCAAATAAACCTCATTCTACCGAGCCGGGCCAGAAAACGACATTCTCTCACATTCATTAAACAAACCTCGGAAACCTAAAAAAAAACAACAACGCACTGATTTGTGGTTTCAAACTTGGCTTGAATTAATGATCAAGTATTAAGTCACCGAAATACCAGCATCTGCCGTGATCACCAACTCCCACATCCCATTTCTGACATTCCTTGTCCTGCTTCAAAACTCAGCCCATAATGCAACGATTTGCTGTGGTTTAAATTGTACCGAATTCTGTCAACCGTAATGACCTTCCCGATGTCGTCGTCGGCTAGTTAAGTTCGGAACTGCACCGGCTAAGTGGCTCAAGCGTTTTTGGGTGTTTATCGCCAAAAGAAAACCGCCGTCGACTGCCACAAATCATGGCACGGGTGTCATTTATGTCGCTTATTCAACACTTGAGTATTTTGTTCGAGTGTTTGCGTCTTCTACTACGGATCCCACTGATCATGTACCAAATTACTCAAATTCAGCATCATCTCGGCGTCATTCGCAACCCTCAACCAAAACAAATTACCGCTCGATTGTTATTGCTGCCAAGCATGTTGTGTTTGTGTCGGTCGATGCGTATCATCGCCATTGCCACCGCTGAGAACCGTAGCAACAGGCATGTCCCGTTTCAGCGTTTACTTCAACCGAAATTGCGAAAAAGGATTCTTTTGCCATTCAAACACGATTCTGGCGCCATTCCATCGCAGCTTGGCGTCACAATAAGCACCGTGTTTCGGCGACGTCGTTCGACGTCGTTCCTGTGGATTCAAGCCACGTTGAGGACGGTTGATTATTTTTTGCCAACGCCGTGTCAGCCCATGTCAGGATACGGTTATGGTTCTGTTAGAACGATCCGGTAACAAGTGTACAAATTTCCCATAATGGCTACAGAATGGCGAAATATCCTGTTGAATTCAAGACTTTGTAAAACTATCGAAACCGGAACAGCACGGAGTGGCCTCGAAAAGCCGCGACTCATCGTGGCCCGTTTGTGCGCCTCGCTAACCTTCGGCGTTAAAGTGCAAAAATTTACGATATTTACCTTCTCCGGTGTAATTCAAGCTAAATTGCACCCCGCCGAGATTAGATAAAGGAAAACTATACTGTTGCTGCTGCAGCTCGTGTCGCTGCCCTAGAATAGTTGCATCGTTCCAGGCGGTGTGCAGCAGTGCAATTTTAGTATACGACCTAGAAACTAGATAAGCGCAAATAGTTGTGCACTCAAAAACATCCGTCCGTCTGTCCAGCAGGTACTATTTACAGGTATGTACGTGGAGGGCACGCAAACGACATAACAACAGCAACTTTTTGATTAACAGCCGCTTAATCAGCCCTCGGGGTTGTGTTTGCTCTCGGCAAACATCGCACCGGAGGATTGCACTTGGATGTCTCTTCGGTCCACCCCGATCAGGTCAGGCTAGGCACGACAGCTGATTGATTACTGTTGCGGTTTTCGTGGGAGAGGGTGGTAGAAGGGGAGGGACATCCGTTTAAATTAAGATTCGATTTCGTCACCCGTCAGTTCGATTTCGTTCGCTAATCTGTCTCATCTGTTTCTTATCTTGGGCATGTGTGTGTGATCTTCCGATTGATAGGGGGAGTGGATGGTAACATGTGCGTTATGCATCTTAAATTAGGTTGTATGAAGGGTGCAGCTAGAGCGGGGGTTTTCGTTGGACTTGGTTGTCGTTCACCCTGAGAATATTAAATATCAATGCTGGAACGATAACACCAGTCAAAATTATGTGCTAGGGTATTTAGTTTTCTCTATATCCTAACTTATCAATTGGCTTGCGACGAACCGGAATTTTTTGGGACCATAAACCACGTAGACTTTGGGGGGGGGTTAGGGGTTCTGACCAAAATCTACAGAGATACAAAATACAAAATTTCAGAAAAATGTATGAAGAAAACTCTAAGTGGGGGGAGGGGTGTCTGAGATTTTCAAAAATGAGTCCACGTGGCTTATGGACAGGCCCTTTCTCTTATCCGAACAACATTTTCTCCGACTTAATAACAATATTGTTTAATCTTTCAACTTACATCCGTTCGTCTTTTCTTCTGCCCCTAATAAATGACCTTGAATGTAGATTTGGGTTTGGATTGGATTTGGATTGGATTTGGATTGGATTTAGATTGGATTGGGATTGGATTTGTATTGGATTTGGATTGGATTTGGATTGGATTTGGATTGGATTTGGATTGGATTTGGATTGGATTTGGATTGGATTTGGATTGGATTTGGATTGGATTTGGATTGGATTTGGATTGGATTTGGATTGGATTTGGATTGGATTTGGATTGGATTTGGATTGGATTTGGATTGGATTTGGATTGGATTTGGATTGGATTTGAATTTGGATTGGATTTGGATTGGATTTGGATTGGATTTGGATTGGATTTGGATTGAATTTGGATTGGATTTGGATTGGATTTGGATTTGGATTTGGATTTGGATTGGATTTGGATTGGATTTGGATTGGATTTGGATTGGATTTGGATTGGATTTGGATTGGATTTGGATTGAACTGGATTTGGATTGGATTTGGATTGGATTTGGATTGGATTTGGATTGGATTTGGATTGGATTTGGATTGGATTTGGATTGGATTTGGATTGGATTTGGATTGGATTTGGATTGGATTTGGATTGGATTTGGATTGGATTTGGATTGGATTTGGATTGGATTTGGATTGGATTTGGATTGGATTTGGATTGGATTTGGATTGGATTTGGATTGGATTTGGATTGGATTTGGATTGGATTTGGATTGGATTTGGATTGGATTTGGATTGGATTTGGATTGGATTTGGATTGGATTTGGATTGGATTTGGATTGGATTTGGATTGGATTTGGATTGGATTTGGATTGGATTTGGATTGGATTTGGATTGGATTTGGATTGGATTTGGATTGGATTTGGATTGGATTTGGATTGGATTTGGATTGGATTTGGATTGGGATTTGATTGGATTTGGATTGGATTTGGATTGGATTTGGATTGGATTTGGATTGGATTTGGATTGGATTTGGATTGGATTTGGATTGGATTTGGATTGGATTTGGATTGGATTTGGATTGGATTTGGATTGGATTTGGATTGGATTTGGATTGGATTTGGATTGGATTTGGATTGGATTTGGATTGGATTTGGATTGGATTTGGATTGGATTTGGATTGGATTTGGATTGGATTTGGATTGGATTTGGATTGGATTTGGATTGGATTTGGATTGGATTTGGATTGGATTTGGATTGGATTTGGATTGGATTTGGATTGATTTGGATTGGATTTGGATTGGATTTGGATTGGATTTGGATTGGATTTGGATTGGATTTGGATTGGATTTGGATTGGATTTGGATTGGATTTGGATTGGATTTGGATTGGATTTGGATTGGATTTGGATTGGATTTGGATTGGATTTGGATTGGATTTGGATTGGATTTGGATTGGATTTGGATTGGATTTGGATTGGATTTGGATTGGATTTGGATTGGATTTGGATTGGATTTGGATTGGATTTGGATTGGATTTGGATTGGATTTGGATTGGATTTGGATTGGATTTGGATTGGATTTGGATTGGATTTGGATTGGATTTGGATTGGATTTGGATTGGATTTGGATTGGATTTGGATTGGATTTGGATTGGATTTGGATTGGATTTGGATTGGATTTGGATTGGATTTGGATTGGATTTGGATTGGATTTGGATTGGATTTGGATTGGATTTGGATTGGATTTGGATTGGATTTGGATTGGATTTGGATTGGATTTGGATTGGATTTGGATTGGATTTGGATTGGATTTGGATTGGATTTGGATTGGATTTGGATTGGATTTGGATTGGATTTGGATTGGATTTGGATTGGATTTGGATTGGATTTGGATTGGATTTGGATTGGATTTGATTGGATTTGGATTGGATTTGGATTGGATTTGGATTGGATTTGGATTGGATTTGGATTTGGATTGGATTTGGATTGGATTTGATAGGATTTGGATTGGATTTGGATTGGATTTGGATTGGATTTGGATTGGATTTGGATTTGGATTGGATTTGGATTGGATTTGGATTGGATTTGGATTGGATTTGGATTGGATTTGGATTGGATTTGGATTGGATTTGGATTGGATTTGGATTGGATTTGGATTGGATTTGGATTGGATTTGGATTGGATTTGGATTGGATTTGGATTGGATTTGATTGGATTGGATTTGGATTGGATTTGGATTGGATTTGGATTGGTTGGATTGGATTTGGATTGGATTTGGATTGGATTTGGATTGGATTTGGATTTGGATTGGATTGGATTTGGATTGGATTTGGATTGGATTTGGATTGGATTTGGATTGGATTTGGATTGGATTTGGATTGGATTGGATTGGATTGTTGGATTGGATTTGGATTGGATTTGGATTGGATTTGGATTGGATTTGGATTGGATTTGGATTGGATTTGGATTGGATTTGGATTGGATTTGGATTGGATTTGGATTGGATTTGGATTGGATTTGGATTGGATTTGGATTTGGATTGGATTTGGATTGGATTTGGATTGGATTTGGATTTGGATTTGGATTTGGATTGGATATGGATTGGATTTGGATTGGTTGTTGTGCAAGTGACTAATGAATCTTTATTTAACAATTAAATCAACACTTACTTTGTCCTAACATCCCCACTCAATTGAAAGAATCTGAATTCCTGAAAATTGTTTATCTTCAACCAGCTTTGAGTTTGATAACATTTTAGTGAGAATATCCGCTGCCTGATGATTTGGATTGATTTGATGGAACATGATTCAAAGAAATGGCCCTCGGTTCCATCATTTCTCGGCTTAAGTGATGTCTTATATCTTTAAGTTTGCTCCTAGAAGAGTAGCCTTCCTTCTCCGCTAGATTTATTGCGCTCTTGTTATCACAGTTGATCGTAACGGGAAGTTTGACAACGTGAAGTTCTTGAAGGAAACCTTTCCACCAAGCTGCTTCTTGGGAGGCAGAAGATCTCCGGCTTTGGTAGTGGATAGTGCTACTGTGGACTGCTTCTTCGAGTCCCAAGATATTGCACCTCCACTTTGTAGAAACACGTAGCCGGTAATGGAGCGCCGAGTTTCCACAAAATTCGCCCAGTCCGAATCGCTGCATCCTTGAAAGTCCTGTTTCGAATCGACCCGATACCCCAGCTTGTGATCCTTCGTCCCTTTTAGGTATCGTTGAATATGCTTAGCTGCCGTCCAGTGGGCCGATCCCGGATCGAGACTGAAGCTGCTGACAACACTCACTGCGTAGCTAATATCTGATCTAGAACATTGTGCTCCAAACTGCAAACCGTCGACCAGTTCCGTGAACGGAATACTTCTCATCCGTTCCTTCTCTTCCACAGATCTAGGTCTCATGGCATTCGTTAACCTTTGGTTCACATCCAGGGGTGTTGATACAGAATTGTACTCCTCCATCCGGAAGCGCAGTAACAGCTCATCGATGTACTGCTCCTGGTCTACGGCTACCATGCCGTTGGGTCGCTTAACTCGCAGCCCTAGTATCTGCTTGACCTGTTCTAGGTCATTTTGAAATCGATACACAACTGCGGTTTTACTTCAGCTACCAGTCCTTGGTCATTAGAAAACAGCAAGAAATCGTCAAAATAAACGGAAATGATGATCACTTTTCCGTTCCCGAAGTAGTAGTAGTAGACGCACGAGTTATACTTCGATCGATAGAATCTAATCGCTGTGAGTTTCCGATCCAGCTGTTGATTCCAGACTCGGCTAACCTACTTTAAGCCATACAGAGCCTTCATCAGACAGACATACCTTCGTCGTTGCTCGAACGTCCTGGAACCCTTACGCCTGTTCCACTTAGATTTCCTCTCTGTGTAGCTCACCTTGCAGGAATGCAGTCACCGCATCCATTGCCAAAAAGCAGGGGCAAAGGCCCTTCAATAACTTCGAGTTTCACCTTTGAACTTGTTCCACTTGTTCTTGAATGCTTTTCGACCAGCTGGTAGATCAACAAGGCTCTACCGATAACGTACCGTTGTCGCATAATGAGCGGTATTCGTACTTCATTACTTCGATCCAACAATTACGGTCAGGAAGCTCCAACGCCGGTTGGAATGTTTGAGGCTTGGGAGGAATCTGTGGAGTATATGATGAGGGAAGCAGACCGCTGCAAAACGAATGATTACTCCACTTGCTTCTGACTGGGTCACTATTCCCAGAGTCGTGTTGCGGTCCAACATCTTCTTCTTTCTCGTGTGACGAGAGCGCAGTGCTTGAACGATGCTGACCCGATTCGCCACAACGGTCCTGTGAATGTGCAAGATTCTGAGGAAGAATACTGTAGGTCACCTTAAAGTCAGAATACTTGCCTGGTACTTTGCGCTTCCTCGAGCTGCGCCTCGTTTCAGGTTGAGAATCATTCCGAGTTGATTGCTGAGGGAGCGCACTAGATTGCTGCAAAACATCTGGATCGGAATCGTCTTCCTCATTGTCGTGAATATAGCACTTTAGCTGGAGATGCTACAGTTTCGAAATCCATATTTCCGTCGAATTGCTCCTGATGGTCCTTCTCTTAGCTCAGACGTTGCGGCTCACGAACACTTGCTTCGTTATTATATTGTATTACTCTGTAGCCCTTGGAACAATCAGCATACCAGCCAGGATACATGACTTCGACTTCGGATCCCATTTCCCATCGCTCTTGAACCGAACACTCGCAGGTTTGAAACATTCGGTTTCCTTCCGGTGAATTCTTCAATCGGGGTGATTTTCTTACCTTTCGCTGGCGACCTGTTGATGAGGTATACTGCCGTTCACGTCGTCTCAACCCAGAACCAAACCAGCATCAAATAGCAAGCATCTGGCACGTTCTTCGATTGTTCGATTCAACCTTTCTACGAGCCCGTTTTGCTGTGGGTTATATGCCACCGAAGTCTCATGACGGATGCCGCACGCCTTCAAAAATCCTTCAAACTTATTTTCGACACATTCGGTTCCGTTAGGGGTCCGCAAACACTTGATAATTGCCTGTTTACCTCTCCACGTACGCTATGAACTCCTCAAAAGCATCAAAGGTCTTGGTCTTGAGGAAGTACGTATGCGTCATTCGACAGGCATAAAGGTAATGAAGTATTTGCTTCCTCCTAGCGATGTCTTCTCCATCGGCCCACATAGATCCGAATGAACCAGATCTAGTAGTTCCCTTGATTGCCTACCCACCGACTAGGTAGCTTGTGGTGTTTACCCTCCACACACTGCACACTAGCCTGGGACACGGATATATGAAACAAAATTATTTTCGTTCTCTATTGATTTTTGGGAGCCTTTTGGTTCCTATAATAACTGTGCAAAATTTCAACTCGATCGGTGAAACTATATTTTAGCGCTCGCAGTTTTAATTTTCCATAGTATTTTATATGGGAAAACTTACCTTTTCAAAGAAATATTTGGCGAGGTGATCCGTTGTCCTCTAAAAATAAATCAATCCCTTAACTTGCTGGGAAATTTTTCAAAGAAACTTTTCTTAGAAGACCGCAAAGCGATCCGACGCTTGTGGAAAAAGTTATTAAGTTAAAACTGATTGCTATCCAATCGAACGGCTCATTGGACTGTTTTTTCTAGCAGCACAGTTCCTCCATGCTGAGTGAACATAAACAAAACACAGTGGTTGCTTCACGCAGCCAGCAGCAGGTTGCAGATGGCAGTGCTGCAAGAGAAAACAGTTCAATGAACCGTTTGATTGGATAGCAATCAGTTTCAGCTTAATAACTTGTTCCACAAACGTCGGATCGCTTTGCGGTCTTCGAAGAAAAGTTTCTTTGAAAAATTTCCCAGCAAGTTAAGGGATTGATATATTTTTAGAGGACAACGGGTCACCTCGCCAGATATTTCTTTGAAAAGGTAAGTTTTCCCATATAAAATACTATGGAAAATTAAAACTGCGAGCGCTAAAATATAGTTTCACCAAACGAGCTGAAATTTTGCACAGTTATTACAGGGTCCAAAAGGCTTCCGAAAATCATTAGGGAACTGGAATTTAAATTTTGTCCCAGGCTACTGCACACATTTTGGTATAACCTTTCCGCGAACTTCAATCCTAGCAACCATTGACGGAAAACGCTTGACACTGTCCAAATTCAGGTGCCCGAATCGTCTGTACCACAGTTTTAAGTTGTTTCTCGGATTCACTTTGTACGATTTGGCTTCTTTTTTACCTCCGTACCTGTTGGAATGATGTCGCCAGTAGATCCGCCAGTAGATCCTCCTTGCAAATACGATTCACCGAGAGCAAGTTCATCGCTAGATCTGGAACGAATAAGACATCAGCGATATCTAGAGTGCTGCGTATACCTTCTACATCGGCATCCAGTTTGACACCACTGATGGCTGGGACGGGAACTTCGGTTGAATTCGCTACGAAAATGCTCTTCAAGACATCTTTCGCGTGGATTTACGCCTGCCCACTTTTGCACATATGCCGTCCTGCTACAGAATCCAAAATACAATCGTCCATCTCGGTTCGGTGAAGCTTCGGTTTCATGCACGCCAACAACGCCGTTTGCTTCCCATGGAATCCTTTCTCCGGCTTGGATTTTGGCTTCACCTGGTACTCCGACGCATAGTGCCCCAGCTTGTCTTTCTTCCTCTGAAGCTTCTTTTGACGAGTGACTAATGCACCTACTGCACCATGTGACTTGGAATCTGAATCGATGGCGACATCTTGCAGGATTTTCGACTTCACCATATCCGCCGTGAGCTTGATCCCTGAGGCGTCCAGCCCCATGATCATTGGCTCGTATTGCTTCGGTAGTTCTATCAGCAGAACCAGCGACAGCCATACGTCGTCCAACACGAAAGAAATGTCTTCCAACTTGTGGCTCGTAGACATGATTTCGTCTACATACTCCTTAACGGACAAACAGTCTTCTAGCACCAACTTGGTTAGCTTCCGCAGCAAACTAATCTTCCGGTATCTTCCGCAGTCTTGAAACGCCGCTAGACAAGACTGAAGTTATACGGCTCAATGCTCAAACAGATGGTTGCCAGAGCCCAGTCCGCCATATCCTGATCAACTTCAACACCTTCCGAAGGATCAACCGCACGTCAGGTCCCTTCGCGGATCATCACCATGCGCATTGCAAACGTCCACGTGACGTAATTCGTCCTTTAAAGCTTTTAGGCTTCTGCACTGCCGGAAGCAAAATGCTGCTACATGAACTTCTTGATCTCGAACCGTAGACCACCTGCGTATCCGCCTGATTTGGATTGCTTTCATTCTGGTCTGCAGCCTGGATCCCTACGGATTCTCCCAAGTTCTCTCGAGATGGCAGTGTTCGCGGCATAACTTCGGTTTCTAGTTTCTTCTAAGACTTCGTGACAAAAATTTCACCTCAGGCCAAAATAACAGCCGTATCTACCCAAATAAAATTGCCAAAACCATCCAGCTTTGTTAAGTTTTATTGAAGTTTTATGAAAGCCACTGGAAATCAATTTGATTTTATTATGGCATTAAGAGGTGCCAATGGGTTTCATCTTTTAGTCAGGTTTATGACAACCTAAACAGCTTGTTTACAATGATATTAAAACCTTGTTGTCGCAAATTCCTTTAACTCTTATCAAAGGTTTTATTTCGACTTTCAGAACTCGTAAAATGCTGTTTTAGGACTCATTCATATTATCTTATTGTGGTCAGTTGAAAAAGCATTTTAAAACCATTTTGCCTCCAGTAAATGCATTAAACGGTAAATTGGTTTTTCAGTAGTCATTGCGAAGACAAATTGGCTTTTTGGCAAAACTGTGATTTTTCCTATCGGCAAATTGAAATATAAGAAATAATTGAAATGTGGAACAATAAATGATTTTAAATGTAATGCAAATGAACTGTAGATCGGAGACCAATTTCGACATTCTTTTAGATAACCTCAATGAAATCTATCAAATTTCAGGAAATTCATGATCAATTTATCGAGTATATTTTTTTTTTAATTTTGTTTTTGTTGTTGAAAACTCGCATAATTTCCGATGCGCATTAATTTTCGGCTCTTGTCCTGCAAATATACACCATAAAATTGAATTCGCATATGATTTGGAGCATGATATGCTGCCAAAAACTCAATTCGTTCTGGATATTTTGCTGTCAAACTAAATTTACCGCAACATTAGAACTTTTTTCTTAGATATTATTTACGGCTAAATGAATCAGAAGAAGAGAGAATCCAACAAAGCAGAATAACAAAAACCACGATATCACAGTGAAGTTTGACAGCTGTTAGTATTTGGTGGTATGGTGGTTTTCATGACAGCCAAAAGGTTTTATGGAGGTTCTCTCAAGTGGTCATAACATCTTTCACTAGAACATTTTCAAAATCTCTATGGTCTTATAAAGGTTTCATTAACTTGTTTACACAATCGTCTATTGAGTGGGACACTTTGTACAAATTTTGGCTTTAAAGAAGCGTAGAGGAGGTGTTGCTAGAAAGAACAGTTTTGAATGTGGTTTTATCACCAAAGCCGGGAGGAGTGCTATTCGTCTGGAATAAATCTAAAATTGTTACTTTGGAAGGGACCTGTGAAATTTTGTCCAGATTTGGCAAGCTACCGTCATAGTCGAGAGACACTTCAGACTGATTCCACGCCAAATCGGTCGGTCACCAAACTCAACTATCTTCGATTTTGATGAAACTTGGTACACGTCTTCGGTATGTTGAAAAAAAAATCCACTGGTGTTAAGATTATTTGGATTCAAGAGTAACTTTTGAGATGGGTGTATGTTTTTTTTCCAACATTTTACTTGAAAAATCGTAGTTCAAAAACCATTACATTTAGAGAAAAACTTTATATGGGGGAGTTGTAGAGAACTAAAAAGGCTTTGTAAAAAAAATGTACACTGAAAAAAAAAATTTTTTTTCATAAAGAAAAATCGAAAATAAATACTAAAAATCAAATATAAAAAAAAACATATTTTTAATATTTTTCAAATTTGTTTTGTGGAAATTTGAGAAAAAAAGACACGTTTTGAAAAAAACTCTAGGATGGACGCTCTTATAATAAAAAAGTTTTCCGAAGAGCGAACTTTGGTGCATATTTCAAATTTTGGTTATTCATTATTATAAATGAAAATTAATTATACAATATGATTTTGGAGATCATTAAAAACAATAATGATAATAATGATAAATCACCTGAACGCAACCGTTTTCGAGATTTTTCGGATTTTATTTCAATAGAATGAAAAAACATAAGAAAATTCGCTCTTTTCTTAAGTTAATCGAGATTTCCACCAGAAATGATAAATTTTCCAAGATCTTCATATTATAACGTTCACATTACTCTAATGTCCTCTTTTCTTTTGATATCAGGATGATAAGAAGACTCATTTGAAAAGAACAAGATAAATAGCACTATTGTTTTAATATTGCAATCAATATATTTATAATTGTTTTATGGCTGTATCGGTCGGGCCGCTCAGAGAATGAAGGGAGCGAATTTGCTAAAGCGATGAAAGTAACAGCGAGATAGATGTCGCAGGGGCGACAAGTGTGAAATGGACAGATGATGAAATTATGCGGAGGGTCATATAGAAGAAGCATATTAATCGAACTGCTGACTATTTTGCCAAGCTCCAACGATGTTAGAGGTCGGGTGTAGTGTGTGAAAACTACACTCCGAACAGTTCGGTGATGTAGCGATGAAAGTAACACATATTGTTTAAGGTAGGTAGACAAATAGCAGCTATAACGTATGTCAGGTATATCTTCTCATAAAAAAAACAGCTAATGTACGCTGCCTGTAAACTACCAGAGATGTTTTATACCTGCATTTCCAAAGGTACCACAGCCAATATATATGCTCATACATAGTCGCATTCATCAGTAAAATCTATCTGAGTGAACTGAAAATGGAGTTTAACATGAAGAAGTGTTGTATGCCGTTTCCCACTAAACGGTGCTCAAAAACCTTCGTAAATTAACCGAACAAAATGTCAAAAAACTCAAGTTTATGGGCAAAACACATTTGGACACTTCTTTGATGATTTGTGATAATTGTCGTTTGCATTTAAATAGAACGGAACAATCCCATGCTGCAATTTCGGAGCCTAGTGAGAAACCATCAATTACTAACATTATGGATCCACAACCATCTACATCACGGCAAGTAGACTTGTATGGTCTCGAGGAAACGCCATCGGCAATATCATTAATGTCAGTGCCATCTGATAGCAGTGTGCAAGATTATTCAAGGCGCCATAATATTGAGCTATTTAACAAGGGCGTAGCTGGAATCAACGTTTCGCCAATATCGGCTAAAAAGTTCCTGAACGTAAATTATGCCCGCAAAAAGTTCAAAGATGTTTCAAACGGCATTCGGACACACATATTTGGGGATCAAGCGGAGGAGGATGACCTGGAACAATTGAAAGTGAAAGCAGCCGAATATGACGAAATAATCGCGCAGCTAAAGGACCGGTATGCTGATCCAGAAACTTCGAGGGACGATCAAGTAAGGATACTTTCGGTTTTACCACAATCTTGGACAAATCAAAGAGTAATGGCAGAATTTGGAATAACAAACAAGTACATCGTATCACAAGCTAAATTCCTTGCAAAGCACGAAGGTGTTTTAGCTGCCCCTAACGAAAAGCTGGGACACGGTCTGAACCCGGAAATAAAAAACCAAATTTTGCAATTTTACGACAGTGATGAGATTACACGAGCAACCCCTGGTATGAACGACTACGTTTCAGTGAGGAGTGAAGGTAAGAGGGTTCATATTCAAAAGCGCCTTTTAGTTTGTTCATTAAGAGAAGCTTTCATTAAATTTCAAGAGATGCATCAAAATGCTGTTGGGTTTAGCTCTTTTGCAGCACTAAGACCAAAGCATTGCAAATTACTTGGCAGCACAGGTTCTCATAACATTTGTGTTTGCACCATTCATGAGAACATTAACTTGATGCTTCATGGTCTTAGAAAATATTCATTCGAGAATGATTATAAATTGTGTTTTGAAGAAATATTATGTAGCTCATCAACTAGAACTAAAAAATGTTACCTCCGTGAATGCGAACGATGTCCAGGCTTTTCAGATTTTGAGAGTAGTTTAACAGACAAATTAGAAAAACGTGGTTTAGTTGAAATATCTTTTGAGCAATGGATTTCAACTGATAGATGTAGTTTAGAGACACTTGTTAAACCAATTGATGAATTTATTGCTTATTTTTGTGAAAAGTTGGAACAATTAGTATCCCACGATTTTGTCAAATCTCAGCAGTCTAGTTTCTTGAGAGATTATAAAAGTTGTCTTAAAGTAATAATAATTTGTGATTTTTCTGAAAATTATTCATTTGTTTTTCAAGATGCTGTTCAAAGTAGTTATTGGAGTAATGAGCAAGCCACTATTCACCCTTTTGTCATTTATTACACGGAATCTGGAATACTTAAAAATATCAGTTTCATTGTTATCTCAGAAGTGTTGAAACATGATACGATTGCGGTGCAGGTGTTTATTTCAAAACTAATAAGCTTTTTGCAAACAAAAATTAAAGTAAAGAAAGCTACGTTTATGTCTGACGGGGCAGCATCCCAATATAAAAATAGGAAGAACTTTGCAAGCCTTTGTAAGTTTAAAAAGAAATACAATATTGATGCTGAATGGCATTTTTTCGCAACATCCCACGGTAAGGGACCTTGCGATGCAATTGGTGGTACATTAAAACGAATGGCAAGATATGCAAGCCTTGCTGTACAACATGAACACCCTATAAAAAGTGCATTAGAGTTATTCGAATGGGCGAACCAAAAAAGTGATGATTGTTTAACAAAAATGTCGTTTTGTTATGTATCACATGAAGAGTATGAACAGGGGGTAGCAGAATGGAATGAAATTTACCGACAGACTAAAACGATTGCAGGTACACAAAAGTACCACTCATTCGTTCCAATTTCAGAAAACGAAGTTTTTGTAAAACTGTTTTCGAATGACGAAGAAGGCAGGATTCATAATATATATAAAAGCAATCAATAGTTTATATAATGTTTATGTAATATTATCAATGACCGAGACTAATAAATGGTATATATAAATATAAATCCAACCATAATTCATTATTTTTGTCTTATAACTTTAAGTGAAGCTTTTTCAATCGACGAGCTGTTAAGAGTAAGTAAGAGGCACATACATGTGTTTTAAAAAGGCTAAAAACACAAGAGAAACAATCGTTAGCTATTGTTGTTTTAATATCACGAGTAATTTATGAAAAGGGCGTATTTTTTGAGGTTTTGAAATTTTATTGAAAGAAAATCAGAAATATCTTGAAAACGGTTGCGTTTACGTGGTTTATCATTATAATCATTATTGTTTGTAATGATCTCCAAAACCATATTGTAACATCAAAATTTATTTATAAGAATGAATAACCAAAATTTGAAATATACACCAAAGTTCGCTATTTGAAAAACTTTTTTATTATAAGAGCGTCCATCCTAGAGTTTTTTTTAAAACGTGTCTTTTTTCCTCAAATTTCCATACAACAAATTAAAAAAATATTAAAAATATTTTTTTTTAGATATTTTATTTTTAGTAATTATTTTTGATTTTTCTTGATGAAAAAAAAAATTTTTTTTCTGTGTATATTTTTTTAAGAAAGGTTTTTTAGTTCCCTACAATTCCCTTATATAAAGTTTTTCTCTAAATGTAATGGTTTTTGAACTACGATTTTTCAAGTAAAATGTTGGAAAAAACACATACGCCCATCTCAAAAGTTACTCTTGAACCCAAATTATCTTAACACCAGTGGAATTTTTTTTTCCAACGTACCGAACTCATGTGCCAAGTTTCATCCAAATCAATGATGATCGGGTATGATTTTTGGGATTTCCGGCACATTCTGGATGGAATCCCTCTTCAGTGATATGAGGACAATCATCCCCATTGTCCTCGTATCGGCGGAGTGTTTTTTTTCGTGAAGGGCTTTGTTTTTACCTAACAAAAATATTTTTTAATTGTTCTTCAGGAGGGGGAAAGAGGGGGGGGGGGTAGTGGGGGTGGAGGGGGGAGGGGGGGATGGAAAAAAAAAATACAAATTTTTGTAGAAAAAAAAAAAAATATGAATAAAAAAAAATAATTTTTTTTAAACAAAAAAAAAAAAAATATATATTATAAATTTTTTTTTAAAAGAAAACTTTTCACATTTTGATTGTGCCCAAGTAGCTCCAAATAACAGCAGATCTAATACGTCCATATTCTAAGTGACTTGAGCTTTAGTATAGTTCTCGATTAATTCACAATTAGGGCCTAAAAGCCAATTGTAAACAATCCCTTAAAATGTTGATTTGTCTCTAATCACAATAGTCCTACCATATTCAACTACACAATTTTTTTAGAGCAAACATTCTTCTACCGGATCTGCTCTCAATTCGCAAAAGTATTTTGAGATTCAAGAGAAATCAATGGTTAAACTCATTGTTCACAATTGGCTTTTTGGTCCTAATCATGAATTTCTCGAGAGTGGATAAAAACAATTAGATTTCAAAACCGCACAGATAAAATAATTGAATTTCCATTGTGATGTAAACATCAGAGTATGCAAAATTATATTTCATCCCACGCGAAGCAGCAACTGTATGAAATAGTTCTAACAGACTAGCGTTTAATTACAACATTATCGACAATGTATGGAACAGAACTTTAGATGATTTATAATGGTAATTAGTTTGATTTGTGACCCTCAATTTATGTGCATGATATTGAACAGAAATTCACACAACAGAATGTGCTCCCAGTAGCGTTAATTCTTTTTCACTACATTGTTTGCACAATTCACTTGATTTCACTACAAATACAGTCAATAATAAAAACACCATATGTCCCTCCCGTACAGGATTGTCAACGTTGTTCAGCTTAGATTCCCTTGATAAGTGGTTTTCTCGATATCACCGGATTCTCCATCACTGCGGAAGATCCAGATCTACTGCAAACATATTTTTATTGCCCATTATTTGCTTTCCAAGCACAACAAAAAAAACCTCACCTTCACCCACAGAAGACATTTTTAGCACAACAGATTTTGCTGCAATAACCATTACAATAACGATAACGCGAATTAGATTTCAATGAACCGTGAATCCAGAGCGGTCCTTTATTCCTTCGATTTTTTTCACCAACAACAACAAAAAAACAACCCACAAGAGAACATTCAAAAACGTCATCATGTGGCTTGTAATGATGTTGTCACAAGTGTCGGTGCAGTGCGAAAAAAAGAAAAAAATAAACAACACACAGCCCACCGCAAGAAAGGGTGTTAAAACATCACAATAATTTATTGATAGTTTTATGGCACCGTCCGAACATAAATTATGTCCGCTGATCAACACGCTGATGCTGCCTCTTCGCTACCGTTCTTCGCTGCGGCTGCGTCAAGTGTCATCCACGAAAAGCGCCGCTGCACGCGACACACACACAAACACAACCTTTTGTCAAAATTCACCATTTCTAACCGCAAACGTAGCGAATGGGTTAGATTTACCCGAGGAATCGGCGGAGTGGAATTTCGGGGGGGAAACGTGTTTTGATAGCATACTGTCCATTAAATTTGAAAACATGCCGCTCTGTGGTCGATGCTCGCCGGAAAGAGTGACACTTGTGCAGGACAATAAATAAAAAGTCCCTTTTTGCGGACGAGATGATGAGCTGGCGGTTTGGACATGGAAAGGAAAAGGGGTTTGGTTTTGTTTATACCGATATTTATATGTTTATCTCTGGTTTTCATGTGTTTGTTTGATATATGGTCCAATTAGAAGCGATGAAATGCACATTCTGTGTGCGGTCGCCGAGGTGAGGCCGGGTGTTAATTGGATGGACATCTGGCAGGTTCACGGATTGGATTAGTCTGCTGAGTTGGTGGTGGAGATTTTGAATCCAGGTTTCAGGAGCCTGGATACAATGGGCTGGTCTAGGAATGTAACAAATATAATTTATTTCGGAATCAATAAAAATCCAAACAAAACATTTCATTTTTGACCAATGGTGAACCTTAACAAAGTTCCATTAATATTTTGGGAAAAAAATACACTTGAAATGACACTAGATGTGCATTTATAATAATGAAAATTACATGAGATGTAAATGATCAAACATTTAAATTTCAGGTCTTGTATATCAATAAATAACTGAATTTTATGTCCTAATAGATGCAAATTAGAAATAGTTGTTGTCACTTAATCTATTATAATATAAATGCAGCCAGTACTTGAAAGCATCCAGAAAATAATTGGGTTAGATGATGATGATTTTTTTTTTTCAATATTGATGCCCATCATAGACATGATACAAGCGTCAAAGCGGCCATTGCATTAATCGCAAAAGATGATTCTGTAAAATAAGTTGAATCCAAATGAATATATTTGAACCACAACGCATTTTGTGAATCTACAGCAAAGGGAGGATGCGGGGACATACCGTACCATTCTCTCCGAGGTAAAAATAATAAAATAATATTTAAATAAATAATGAAAATCCATCAAATTCGATCAAAATTTGGTCGATTTAAACTTGCGCATTTCTTTTCATCGTGCATTAAAAAATTTTGCACACCCCTAATCTAGAAGATGTGTGCGTGAAGCATCATGCCTCTACTTTGATTTTGAGATTAGCACTTCAGTTATCAAAATGCCGTCGAATGAAGAGAAGCAACGCATCAAAATTTTGCACGTGCATGGCGAAAATCCAAGGAACCCCAACCTCTCCGTCCGAAATGTCGCAATGAAGCTGGGAGTGGCGCCTTCAACCTCGGATAGAGCTAAAAAACGAGGACTGTCGACTTACCAGAAAGTGGAGACTCCAAATCTCGACGATAAACAAAACACGTCGGCCAAAGCACGATCGCGAAAGTTGTACACGACGATGCTAACGAAGTTTGAATGCGTGGTACAGGACGATGAAACTTACGTCACGGCAGACTTTAAACAGCTTCTTGGACAGGAATTTTATACAGCAACCGGACGGGAAAAGGTGGCAGATATAGACTGTTCCAAAAAGTATAAGCACACTTGCAAAATAACAGAAAAGTCATGTTTTTTTTTTAGTTTTAATAATTTTATTTGGCAAATCATAATTGTAGTTGTGTTTTATATGATATTTTACTCTCGTTTAATCAAAATATTTAATAATAGCCAAGACTCCTAACTTTTCCTCGAACATGACCCATTAGCTTCGGCACAGTGGTACTTCCCACCATGTTGACCACTTTTGGCCAATCTTTTTCAAATTTTTGGATGTCTTCCGCTGGTTTTATGAATTTTCGAAACTTTGCTTTGGTTAAAGCCCAAAAAGTCTCGATTGGCCGTGCCTCCGGGCAGTTCGGCGGATTCATGTCTTTCGGCACGAAACATACATTTTGACTTTTGTACCATTCTAAAGTGTCCTTTGCGTAATGACATGACGCCAAATCAGCCAAAACACTACTTGACCTTCGTGCTGCCTGATCATCGGCAATAATCGCTTCTGGAGACATTCCTTAACGTATTTCTGAGTGTTCATCGTCTCCGTTGTGATGTACGGACTAGATGTTTTACCACACTCGCATATTGCCTGCCAAACCATAACCTTCTTACCGAATTTCTCGGTAAAAATTGCCTTCTCCGTTTCGGGGATGTCTTTGTCTTCGCTTACAGTATAGAATTGTGGTCCGGGAAGCGTTTTGTAATCTAGTTTCACATACGTTTCATCGTCCATTATTATACACCCAGAATTTCTACACAATAACGAATCGTAGAGTTTGCGGGCCCGTGGTTTCACGGACGCGGCCTGTTTTGGGTTCCTTTTGGGTTTTTCCTGCTTCCGGTATGTTTTTAGCCCAAGTCTTTCTTTGGCACGCATGACGTTACTCGACGAGGTCCCTAGATTTTTCGGAACATCCCGAACGGAAGTCGCTGGTTTTTGCTTGTAGGCATCCCTGATCTTTTTATCGATATCCGGACTAACAGGACCGGATTTCCGACCACTCTTCGGCGCATCTTCAAACGTACACTGTTCTCTATATTTTCGAATCGCAGATCGTACCGCTCCGACGCTAACACTCTCTTCCTTGGCCAATTTTCTCAAGGAGAGTCCGCTCACAGTGCACCATTTGTGCACGATACTTTTTCGTTGTTCCGGAGTAAGACCGCGCATTTTGATAGGTAACACAAAACTGAGCACTTTTTTAATGCTATGTCATTCAGAAATGTGCAAACAAAAGGACACAGCCAAAACATGTTGAAATATTTCATTATATTCAAAGTGACCGTTAAAATAAGGTGTGCTTATACTTTCTGGAACAGTCGTTATTTTCAAGCACATTAAACTGTCAATGTTCGCGAAGAAATATCTGGTGCGGCAGGCCATCTGTACCTGTGTCTTGAAGAGCAACGGAACCGTCAACCAGGAAATTTATCTGAGCGAGTGCCTACAAAAACGTCTTCTGCCTTTCCTGAAGCGACACAATTGTTCCGTTCTATTTTGGCCGGATTTGGCATCTTGCCATTACGGAAAAAAGACCATGGAGTGGTATGCTGCCAACGACGTTCAAATGGTGCCCAAGGACAAGAACCCTTCCAACACGCCAGAGCACCGCCCAATCGAACAATATTGGGCCATCATCAAGCGGAACCTTAAGAAGAC
This sequence comes from Aedes koreicus, assembly GCA_024533555.2. NCBI lineage: Eukaryota > Metazoa > Arthropoda > Insecta > Diptera > Culicidae > Aedes > Aedes koreicus. The sequence continues at coordinate 75,307 of JAHHFK020001389.1, forward strand.
TCAAAAAGCTGTTGTGAGCGAGAAACAGTTCAAGGCAAACTGGGGTTCTGGGGGGAATAAAGTGGACAAGAGACAGAATCAAATGGTAGTGGGAGGTGAAAAACAAAACACGGCGCATTCGGTTTGGGGGAAAATTTTTCCTGTGTTTTATTTTTTCTGTATTTTGTATTGAAAATGAATGAAAAAAAAAAAAAAATTTGTTTATTAACAAAAATATTGTTCTACTCTCTCCTTGTTTATTATTGTAAAATGGAAATGAGCGGTGCGTGGCGTCATAAAAGTTTGGAAATAGTTAATGGCGAATTTGGGCGTGGGATGTGTTTTTATTAATATTGCCAATATAATATACATAATTTTTTACATTACACGGCATATAATCCACACATATTTATTGGCAAAAATCCATGTAAAATTCAACATTATATTCATTCATTCACACATAAACAGAACCTTCTGAGAAACACAAATGAATTTTATGTAGCAGATGAAAAGGATGTGTGGCCTTACATAGTGGTTATGTGTACACATAGGAAGTATGTGTGGTTACAAACAGATATCATTTGTTGATTATATTGCAAAAAACCATAGGTGGGACACATAAATATTACCATTGCTTTTTTATCAGTGTAAGGATATAATGTTTGGACTCAAGAGTAACTTTTGGGAGGGGTTATGGGTTTTGGGAAAAAGGTGGGAAAAAAGAAGGGAAGGGTGGTTAAGAAAAAAGGGGGAAGAAGGGGGGGGAAAAAAGGTCAAAGAAAAAAAAAAATAAAAAAAAAAAAAAATTTTTTGGAAAAAAAAAAATAGGGGGGCGGGGGAGGTGAGGGGTGGGGAGAGAAGGGGGGGGGGAGAGAAAAGGGAAAAAGAAAAATTTTTTTGGGTGTTTTTGGGTAAAAGAAAAAATTTGGTTATGTTGTTGTTGTTATGTTTTGTGTTTGAATATCGCGATCTGTCAAGTAGTTTTCAAGATGCATTCGAAACAAGAAGGCTACGCCAGCAAATCTTGGGCGCGGTGATCGATAATCCTGGTCAGTCGCACAGATGGATCGGCAAAAGGCTTGGAATCCACCATTCCACCGTGTCCTGCGTTGTGGAGATGTTCCAGGAGGCGCGCTGGAAGCGGCCGAAAACCGAAAACGGAATACCCAGAGAAGGCGCGGAATATAAGGCAGTACTTTAAGAATAACCCGGACCTTTCCACCCGAGACGTGGCCAAAAAGGTCAATTCGTCGAAGTGGATGGATGGATTTCTGTCTGTTTGTCTGTCTGTCTGTCTGTCTGACCCTAATAGACTCGGAGACTACTTAACCGATCGGCGTGAAAATTTGTATGCAGGGGTTTTTGGGGCCGGGAAAGGTTCTTAAGATAGTAAGAGACCCCTCCCTCCTCTGAAAGGGGGGCTCCCATACAAATGAAGCACAAATTTCTGCGTAACTCGAGAATTGATCAAGCAAAGGAACCCAAATTTAGCATGCGTAAGTTTTTGAAGGCAAGAAATGTTTTTATGGTAGTTGGAGACTCCTCCCCTCTCTAGAAAGGGAGGCTCCCATACAAATGAAACAGAAGTTTCTGCATATTTCAAGAACTAATCAAGCAAATGGAACCAAATCTGGCATGTGGGGTTTTCTGGAGGCGAAACATGTTTCTATGGTGGTTTGAGACCCCTCCCCCTCCTAGAAGGTGTGCTATAATACAAATTAAACTGAAAGTTCTTCATATGCCTAGATTTAATAAAGCAAATGTAACCAAATTTGGCTTGCGAGGATTTTGAAGGCAATAAATGTTTCTACGGTGGTTCGAGACCCCTCCTCTCTCTCTGGAAGGGGGGGGGGGGGGCTCCCATGCAAATGAAACACATGTTTCTGCATAACTAGAGAACTAATCAAGTATATGGAACCAAATTTGGCAGCGGGGGGTTGGGGAAAAGGGGCCAGGAGTTTCCAAACAAATCCAACACAAATTTCTGCATAACTCGAGAACTAATCGGATGTAAAATACAACCACATTTGGCAGGTGGAGGTTTTTTGAAGGCAACAAATGTTTCTAAGTTCACTCGAGCCCCTCCCTTCTCTGAAAGGAGGGCTCATATACAAATGAAACACAAATTTCTGACTAACTCGAGAACTTATCAAGTTAATGGAACCCAATTTGGTATGTTGAGGTTTTCGAAGGCAAAAAATGATTCTTTTGTGGTTTGAGGTTCCTCCGCTCACTGAAAGAGGGGGGTCTCTGCTACACTGATAGGCAAAATAAAAGTGCCCACCTCATCGTTTTTCCGATTTCTCTCATTTACTTGGTTCAAATTAAAGTAAACACACTGTATTTTTTTAATTATCTTATTTTTTATATTCTTTTTAAGTTTCACTTATAGAATACTGAAAAAAAAAGAGTTTTACTTAAAAAAAAAAAAATCAAT